>CAMOHE010048392.1:191482-202702 GCA_946598075.1 Artocarpus hirsutus
TAACTTAAATAACTAATAGTTTTATTTAAAATTGGAATTACAAAGAAAACAAAGTTTAGGCAAAATTAGCATTGCTTAGCTAAAATAATTAATCGCACCATCTTTATAATATAAACAAAACCTCCATTGTTTTTTTTTATCCTTTTTCTTTGGAAATTTAGGTACAGTTGCACGTTTAATTAAAATAACACAATCCTGTTGTCTTTTTTCCTTGGCATTTCTATCATTGGAAAATATCCTCCCAAGGATCTCTATTGTAATGCTAGTTATCCTTGGGTAATAAAAGTAGGGTATAAACTTCACTCCTTATTTTTTGGATCTCCTAGCCGTAAGTAATCCAACAAAAAAAGTAAATTAGACATTAAGTCAGGCTTATAACTTAAAAAAAAAAATAAATTATAACAGTAATTTGTTGTCAATTTAGAATTTAAATGCAACTTACATTAAGTCAGGCTCTCATTCTGATGTACTCTTTAGCAATGTTTCAATAATCTATATGTCAATCATAACAGTGCAAAAATGCAGATAAAAATTTTCATGTAAGCAATAGAAAAGCTAAATATAATTTTATAAGAGAATCATAAATCCGCGACATCTTTTTTATTTTAATCTTCTGCCTATCCAATCGATTTCTTTAAAATTATCAACATACGCATACAGATTGCTCTTTGGTGTTAATTCCGCTATAATTTTTTTTTAAATTTGTTTTCAATTTTTATAAAATTTGTTTTCATATTGAATAGCCTCCAAGACTAGATTCGGTCTTAAGGACTCAAGAGCACTATGAATGCAGGCTATCAAAGAAATATAAATATAAGTATTATGCAAAGTTCATTATAGACAATTTGGACCCAGATGATCTGCAGTAGTTTAGAGGCACCCTATTTGGCCATATATTATATGTGGCTAAAAATTTTCAATACTCTGGTTAGTTGTTATGGTCAATGGTGTTGCAAATGGTAGCAATGAACTTTGACAATGAATTTTGGATGGTGGTTAATTGTGTTCCAGTTATGTCACATTAAAGGATTTTGCCTTGCTTATAGGATTATGTTGCAATGATCAGTATCTTGTTCTTGAGGAAACAGATAAGGATGAGGGGGATAAGGATGTTGCTACTCCACCTTTTATGCATAAGCATTGGCCGGATAACATAGAAATTTCTATCTATGATGTTATCGACAAGATGGAATAGAATATCGAAGCCACAAACAATTTAGAGAAGAGGAAGATGGTGGCTTTGATATTTGTCGTTGGTGTTTTGATGGCTAACGACAAAAATTGCTTGAAAATCAAATCACAATACTTAACTTTGGTTGATAACATTGATGCTTTCTGTGCCTATCCTTGGGGCCAAGAGTCCTTCAAGTATTTAGTCAAGCAATTGAAGAAGGATATAAAGAGCTACGTGAACTCGAGCAATGCAATATTCACTTTCAATGGATTTATATATCCATTTGAGGTAACTAAACATAAGTAATTGATATATTAGTTTGTATTTGATATCACATTTGTCGTTTTATATTCGATATAATATTGGATCCTAAATTTAATTTTGGTTTAGGTATTTACCTATGAGTGCATCCCAGAGGTAGCAAATAGATTTGCTACCCCCATCCCAACAGAAGCTCCTATTCCCAAATGTGTTGTTAGAAGACAATAAAGTGGAGAGGTGCAACAAATCCTTTGAGGGTTGAAATAAGCAATTTAATAGAAGGGTCACAAGTTGGTGTCTACCTATTACTTATGCAATTATTTGTATTAACTAAAACTAACAAGGTCCTAAAAAGGACTTTTAAATTTGTTTTGCAGGATATTCGTAACATGTTGTTTGCTATGAATGAGGAGACCGTGGATGGTCAATTTTAGCCCTTTTGTGAGAAGAACTATTGATCCAATTATAAACTAGTTAATTGAGATACTTGATCAGGGATAGCGCGTAGTTTTTGGCCGTGAGCATCCGGAACATGTTTCTCCCTCCGTTAATCAAGATGCGCCATCAACTTCTAAACGTCAAGATGCTCCTCCCAGAGTAATGCGGCTTGAGAATGAGGTAAAAGCTATCAAGAAAGATCAGGAAGCCATGACAACAGAAATAGCTTTGAGGTTTGTGCAGTTGAAACAACATATTTCTGACCAATTCAAACATTGGTTAGAAATTATGCTGTTAATGGGACATCAAGAGCATCATTATAGTGAGGGTTATGATGGTTTACTACACCTTAGCCTCGTACTACAACCCTGCATGAAGAAGGATTGCCACACTTATCTCCATCACCTCATCCCTTACCTCACACTACACCCTTGCCTGAAGATGAATCACCTTTTGTTTCCTCACCTTGCACTATGCCCCTACCTCAAGCCAAATCACCTCATTTGTTGAGCTCACCTCGGAGTATGCCCCAACCTCACAATACAACCATGCCTAAAAATGAATCACCATTCGTTTCTTCAACACCTCACACTACGCCCATACCTCAAGCCGGATCACCTCAATTATCTTGCTCACCTCCTCCTACAAAGTGCACTAATGTAGTGATATGCAATGAAGAACCATAGCCATACAAATACAAAGACCGCAGAGGATCAAAAAAAGATCACAATATATGCAAACTCCATATACTAATCCTAGAAAAAACTAATTATAGTTTTGTCATACTTATAAAGAACAATGTAGTTTTGCAATTGCATGGATTATGTTAGTAGGTTTTGTAGTTGTCTAAATTATGTTTGTAGATTTTGTAGTTTTTTGGATTATGTTTGTAGGTTTTGTAGTTGTCTGGATTATGTTTGCAAGTATTGGACACAGCTTAAAATAAGTAGTTATGCTATAGAAATTCTTTACAATTTGATTTTTTTTTTTTTTGGGAAAATAAACAAAGCAACTTTTGCTAAATTTTGTGCAAACGGTTATGGAGAATTGACACATTTTGTAAACTAATGTTGCAAAACTAAAACTAATATTCTTTGGTTATGGAGAATTGACATACTATGCATACTGAAAAGATCAATTAGGCTATTAGCGTGCCCCAACCTGAAATCCACATAGGTATTAATTAATACAAACCCTTACAAATTCAAAAAACATGAAAAAAAAAAAAGAGGTTGATGTGAGGTTGATATGGGGTCGATATAAGGTCTGCAAATGTAGACCTTATGTTGAACCTGTATCGACCTATATCGACCTCTTATAATTCAAAAATTATAATTATGTAGACTTTATATTGACCCTATATCGTCCAATATCGACCCAAGCTTTAGAGTGAGTCTGACTAGATGTGTCAATCTAAAATGTTATTTTTGTGCATTTTTGAATCTCATGTGTTAACTCTTAACTCTCATCCTCATAATGGGTTGAATATTAAAGAAGAGGAAGATAATGTTCTTTTGAAAATATTCCTTCTTTATGATGATTCTTAAAAATGGAACAAGTAGAGAAATCCCACATGCATAATTTTTCTTAAAGTAGGATAATTGTATCGTTATGTACGATTAGGTGAATTTTTGCTTAAAAAGACACTAAGGTCTACATTGTTCTACATGGGATTGACATAGGGTCTACACCCATGGCCCACATGGGTCGATACCATGTAGACCCCATATCGACCCCTTTCTTTTGTAGTTGTAAATCTCAAGCTACAATTTCATTATAAGGAGGTGAATACTATGTAGACCCCATATCGAACATGTTCTTCTGTAATTGTACATCTCATTCAAAATCATTATAAAGAGGTCGATACCATGTAGACCCCAAATTGACCCTATTCAATTTTAACTTTTGTAAATTTTGATAGCATAACGACTTAATTTTATCAAAATCTGGCCTGTATAAAACAATATAGAACAAGACAAGAATGATGTTAAATCAAACAATTAACAATTAATTCATTGAAAACATAAAAATTAATTGTTTCTTAACAACAAACGAAATCAAGAAATTGGCACATTCCTACAAGTCTTCGCTTCTGTTTCTTCTTTGCATGGTGGTCACACCTGTACTTGGAATTCTTTTTTGTTTTCACCTATTGCGTCTTCGGTTAACATTAGGCGGTAAAATGCGCCTTTCCTTAACATCATTGGGAATATCCTATTCGGATGAATCTGGTATAGGATAAATTGTCTCTACATATGCATTAACCAATGTATCTGTCTTGTAATAATGTGAACATAATTTATAAACAGTTGTTTCTACCTTCCCGCAAGCTACAATTGCATGTTCACATGGCATCTGATTATGTCAAGCACACAACAAGTACAAGTTCTCAAACTAATATTCACAATTGTAGAAACCTCTCCACTTACAATGTGGTACTTATCAACATTGAGCTTGTTGGCTAATAAAAATCAAACTTTGGCGTACCTGTTATGGAGTATTTTCTCGTTCTTTGGTGTTGAAACTGAGGTAGTGACAACGGCATTGGTCTATCTATTGTGAAACTACATTGACATCTTTTCCAACACATAATCTAATAGGGCAACAACAAGGTAATCTCTAACATCTTCGAGCATTCCATTCAATGATTCACCAACGTTTGAGGTCATAATATTGTATCTATTTCCTATAAAGCGAGCGTGAGACTAGTTCCCAAAGCCAACCTTCTCTTGTAGGTATCTCCCAATGCTTGGATAATCAGAACAAAAATCATTGAAAAAGATATGAAACTCATCAATTCGATAAGCATTGGTAGCTTTAAAGAACAACGGTAGAACACTGCTAGAATGGAAGGTATTGTTGATGTTTTGTGCTACATGAAATGTGCAACAACAATGGCATGCTAACTCATAAACTATCTCAACAGCCTTTTTAATACTTCGATGCTTATCAGATATGGAAACTAAATCTTCATAATCTTTCACAACTTCCTTCAACTTTGAAAAGAACCATGTCCAAGATGCATCATCTTCTTTGTCCAGAATCTCCCAAGCGATGGGATAAAAACAACGTTCACTGTCTTGAGCAGTGGCCACAATTAGCATGCCTTTGAATTTTCCCTTCAAAATGTTCCATTAACAACTATTGCTTTCCTCATGCAAACAAATCCTCGTATGCAAGGTCCATGTGCTACAAAAAGATAAACTAGTTATTATCGTCTACCTTTATGTCGGTAATATTACCATGATTTACAAACTTGAGCATATGACAGTACGAGGGAAGGATGGCAAAACTTTCTCCGGTCATACCCCTTATAAGGTTAATTACATGCTCATGAGCTATCCAACCTTTGTAGTAACTAAAATCCGTACCAAATTTACTACGAACATAATTCCATATTGATTTAGGCTATGGACTCTATGGTATACCTACAAATTGACTTTTGATGCAATCCCTAATAACAGAGTATATTGCTTGCATGTGCTTTGATGAACGTTTTTCTAGTAAACAAGAGTGAATTCCACAATACTTACGAATAATAAACATGTTCAACAATGACAACTTACATGTCTGAACACGCCACTTACAATTTGGATCCACACATTCCATGCACCACAAGTAAATTTTTGTTTGATTTTTTTGTTAAAAACTCAAACCTTCCTTTAACATGAAACTTCGTCCTTAACTCTCTCTTGCTTCTAAAGTGGTCATTAACTTGTAAATTAGATCCATCATTGAATGTAAAACTAGGGAAAGTTGAGGATGATTCGACTTCTTTTTCATTTAAAATCATAAGCGGTTGTAGCGGAGGCAGTGGACCCATGTCATTAAGAGCTAAGACATTCTCATCTAAAGCTACATCAACAAAATCACAATCAAAAAATTCATCATCTAGTAGATTTCTCTGAATTTCTTGTTCATTAATAAGAGCCAAGGCAATCTCCTCTAGAACTACAATCTGCCATTTAACACAATTCATATCTTCTTGTTCCACCTCAACATGTAGAGGTATTATGTTACCATTGTACTTAAGTATAAAAACTAACAGGTCGTCATCATCAGTAATTCTAATCGGCTTCATTTTTCAGAGTGCTTTGGCGACATGTAGGTTATCTTCAATGACTTATTTCCACGATCAAATCTAGCTTTTGTACAAATCTTGTTAATTAACATGCTGAACTTAGGACTGTCTTCTTCTAGCATATTTCTTTTCATTTCACTTTGCCCCTCACACCACACTCGTAAGTTTCCAACTCATTCTAATGTCCTCCAACGTCGAAATAAATTGGTAACAAAGCCATTTAGTTATCGAACTACAAGAAAAAATAAATAATGACATTTTGTAACGACCCATAAAAGGAAGATCGTTAAATTAAGTTAAATAAGATTAATTAAAAAGAGTAAATGAATGTAAATTAAATTGCTCAGCCAAAATCTAATCGGCAGTCACCATCATGTGCTTGCTTGCCACAAAGGTGGGTAGGTACTTAAAATGCAAATAATAATAATATAAGATGGATGCAAATCATTATTTTTAGAAATAAATTATATGTTTCTGATATAGAGAACATCGGGTTACACATATCATACAACAATTCTAGAGAAAATACCATTTCAACTTTTGCACCTTCGTCTTCAAGCCTGGGGGGAAAAGGTTTCTAAAACAACAAAACATGAGCGAAAGGCTCAATAGGATAATCAGTTAAAAACATATTGTTTAAAACTCTTAGTTAAAGAGAAAAGAATTATTCACAAATCATCCATACTAAAAAAGAGTCTCAAGGTCTTAATGAAATCAATAAATACTTACTTGTAAAAAACTTGATAAAACATCTCCATACGGGTTTTGAAAATTTGAAAAGAATATCAATACACAATAACTTCAAGATCAAAGATAGAAATCATTCTTAAACCCATTTGAGAATTAAACTTTGGTCAAAACAATTTATAAAAGGGGCTACCAAAGAAGGGATAGAAAATATCCTACCTCATTTGAAATTTAATGTTGTTAGCTCCAAACAAAATTTAAAGTAAGCTCCATCAACATTCAAATCCTTAAAAATTACATTTAAAGTTAGAAATTATGTTTAGCAAATGTCTTTATGTCAATTTAATTATCAGTGTGCCCTTTTGACTCAAAATAATCATAACAAAAAATCATAATCCTTTTTGAAACATTTCTAAATTATTAAACATTGAAAACTAGGAGTAAAAATATCATTTCATAGTGCTCAGTCGGCCTGCCGAACATTTAGGTTTGACTTGTTGAACTGCAGATGTTTGGCCTATTGGCCATCTAAGTCTGGCCTGCTAAACCCTTAAATCTGGCTTGCTGAAGGAATGAGTTCGGCCTACCGATTTGTCGAAATCTATAAAATTTTAGATTTCAAACCTCAACTCCTTCGAGCTTCCCAAGCTCGATTCAACTTGTTTTTTACCATTTCAAACCCAGAAAACATGCAGAATCCACATGGAGACAACTCTAAACCTTTTAGAAAAAATCCCCAAATTTAAACTCAATTTCACCGTTGATTTGAAAATCAACCAAAAATGTCAAATCTTGGTTAAATTGATTTTAGCTCAAATAAAGCTTAGATTCACTATAAAACAGATTCTATAACACAAATTGAACGTTATTTGAGCTCAAAGAAGCTCCGATTTCGACATCCAAGGGACAATTGAAAATTTGAAAATCAAGCTTGAAGTTTTGAAAAAGAAAGAAAGAAAAAGAGAGCTAACCTCAGAGAGATGCTTTGGAGCAACAGGAAGTTTCAATTTCAAGTTTTTAGTTTCTTGCCCCAAAATGGCAGCTTGAGTTGCAAAGAGATAATGAGAAGGAAGAAAGAAAGAAACAAGAAAGAAAGGAAGAGAGAGAGTGTGGCGTAGAGACTGAAAGAGAAGGAAGATTGAAAATTGTTGTAAACAACCCAAGTACAAAGAAAAGGGGCTTGCATGGCATTTTTGTAAATATAAGAAAATATGGTGCAAAAGTGTCACTTGGTATTCAAAAACCAAAAATCAAATTTTCAAATATAACAAATACAATAAAATTTTTAATGACTGAAATTAACATCTAAATGACACTTGGTACATTTAATAATTAAATTTAACATAATTAATCTCACTTTAAAGTTCACGGGTGTTACACATTTTGGCAAAGTTCATTTCTAGTTCAATCAAAAGATGCTATTAAAAATTCCAATCCAAACAAAACAAAAAACCATTGCAAGAATAACAACTTAATCAAAAACATACACACACGTATATACATAGACAATCACATAAATTTGCTAACAAATCACTTCAATATGAAGCACATTTGCGGTGGCAATGGAAGCACATTTGCGTTAGGTTTGTAAGATCAAATTCAATATGAATAACTTGAAAGTTTCAATGATTTTAGGTGAGTAAAATGCTTAGTTTTGGGTGTGTTGTAATTTGGTAAATATGAGTCATCATATAAGCTATAACTACAGCTAGAAGCTCTTTAACGTAAATCATCATGAATATCTTTGTTACTGAGATGTCAAAATATGAGTCATCATATTTTGTGAGATGTCAAGTGCTGTCAAAATTGCCAAATTTTTGCATTTACATTGATTCTATCAATAATCAGGTTCACCATCCGCAACATGCCAACAACAACTTAGGAATTAAATGACTGAGAATATAAGAATTTGCAAAAAAAAAATTCATATTGTTCGCAACATATTGTTTTGAAAAGAGTGAGAAAATTAAAAACTTAATAGACTTTTACCTCAATTTGATTCTTGGATGCTACAACATATAAAATGGTGGTTTATTTCCAATATGTGGTAAACATAAATCATCATATCTACTTTGGTTATTAAACAAACAATTAATAAGATAAAGAATAAAAATCAACTACCTATGCAAAATCTAGAACCTAAAATAAGTTTAATATATAATATTTTCAAAAACAACTTTCTTGCCTCTTAAAAAAGTCACTATCAAGCATTTTGAAATATAAGCAAATGCAGATTGGCATCACTAGATACAGTTGTATCTTAGATTAAGTGTTGGATTATATATATTGCTTCAACCCAATCAACCAAAATCAAAACTTTCAAATTAACACCCATATATCTCATTGTATAAATCATCATAAGAATGCAATGGAATAATTTTGATAAGTACCATGTCTAGCCACAGATGTATTATCAGGACTCTTGAACCTTTTTTTTTTTTTTTGTCAATGATAACCAATTAATACAAAATAACATTCTTACAATACAAATGGTGCTACTGGGTAACATTCTTATAACTCAAAACATTCTCAAAACAGTTAAGGGCTAGAAAAAAAAATGAAACAAAAACATTCAAAAACAAAAAATTCAGAAAACATTCTTTAATTAATTGATGTTTTTTGTATATCAATGAAATTAAAGAAAAAAAATACATGGTGTATATCAATGGAGATGAGCTGCTATGAATTTAATTGAGGGGTTTGGATTTGGGATTGAAGAAGATGAAAAAGAAGAAGATGGAGAAGAAGAAGAAAAAGAAGAAGACATACAAGGAGAAAAGGAAGACTACCTTAGAGGCGTGAATTGAAGAAAAAGAGAAGAAGATCTCAGCTCCCTAAGGCTGGAGACAAGGGGAAAAATGACGGAATTTAGGGGATTTGGGGATTTCTACGTTTTTTTCTCTCCTTTTTTTTTAAAAAAAATCTTGGGTTGATGAGATGGCTTGTCTTACCTAGTATTTTTTTTTTAAGCTTCTTTAGATGATATGACATTGATGTCATTAAGCCAATTTTGAGATTTTTTGGTCTACTCATCAAAAAAACACTCTCTTTAACCCTTTTATTCAAACGCCCTGTTTCGAATACCACCTATTTTTTGGAAGAAGAAAATGGGAAAGTAAAATATGATGAGCAAAAGAGCCTATGTTTGGCTCTGCTTGGAAACCAAGAAAATTACAGGAGCAATAATCGGCTTTTTTTCTCTCTTTCAAAGACTGCTTAAATGCTTTTTCACTCTCCCTCTCTTTCTATATAATTAATAGATATATATATATATATTGACGTAGTTACTAAAGACCTACTTAAGGTGTCTATTCTATTTTTTTTCATTCTCTCTCCTTTATTAAAGCTCACAATGTGTATGAACCAAGGCCTCATAAAATGTTTTGTTTATGGTGATAATATAGTGGCTTTATGTGTTGTAGGCAACATAATTAAATTTTTTCAAATTTAAAATTAAAGGGAAATTTATTCTTTTGTGTTATCCTAATCTGCTATATATATTCTTATTTTTTTCTTGATTTGATGGGATTTAGACCGTATTCTATAGATATGTTCAATTAGATGCAAACGGAATGGAGTAAAAATGGGCTATTGGAATCACAATCCTCCTATGATTTCCCATCTGTTTGTCGTGAACTTTTCTCAGCAACTCAAGAGTCTAAAGCTTTCTCGTCAGGCAAATGCGGCTATTCTTTTTGCTTTTATTCCATGTTGTCCATAAAATCTATTTCCAGTAATTTTTCTGTCGTTATCCTTTTCTAACTAGCAAAAGATTCTTGTTCTTGCAACGTTTTATGCATTTGTACTTCTGTTGAATGTAAATCCAGTATCTTTGTTTTAGGGAGAAAAAATGCACCTATTCTTTGTGATCAGTAATAGATTAAGTCACGTGTGCATGGAGATTGTGATATTCTATCCATCAGTACCTAATAGTTGTGTTCAATAATATAAGAAGCATTTTTGTTGATTTCTCTCTTTCAAACTGCCATTCTTGATGTAGTTCTAAACTACTTAGCTGTCAATTAAAAGTTCTGCTGATATGAGTTTGTCACGGTTGTATTTTATTAGACTCATTGACCTTTTTCAAGAGAACGTTAATAGTTTATTGCTTTCCCAAATTGTTATTAAAAAAGGACCTGCATATTTTGTTATTGATGTGGAAATTTACTTGCGTTGCAGTGGTCTTTTTCTTATTTAAATGTCTGCCATGCTTGCATTTGGTGGGTTTGGGCATGATTCGTGGCGAGAATTTGACATATGGTTCAAATTTTGCGAGCAAGGTGCGTAGAAGAAACTTCTTGAGGTAACATCAGTTTTCCGCGCAAGGACAACCCGACGCTTGTTGAAAATGTATGAACCATATTTGCTTACTTTTAATTTATTTTGTTATAATTTTAATTTTTGAATGTTTCGCACTAATGAATGATTTCTTAAAGGTGTATGATCTAAGAATTTATGTTATTTGGCAACTTTCTTTTTATGAACGTTATATCTCAGTAGTTGTTATTGATTTAAAATACCTTATCTCGTATCAATCCCTTCAATAATGTTGTAGTTTGTCTCATTAGAATCTATTATC
>CAMOHE010048394.1:1111-117473 GCA_946598075.1 Artocarpus hirsutus
TGGAATTAACACTTGCAGATATTGATGAAGATGATGCAGTAGCTGAACAAAGAACAAAATCACATATTCACATAAGAATTCACATAAAACAACCAATAAAATTCAAACAATGATATATCCCATCACAAGAAACCTGTAACAACATTAATAATTAGTCTTTGGACAGAAATATTAACTTGTAAGTGGTATTCTTGGTGTAGTGATCAAATATTAACAATACGTTATGTCAAATAATAAGCTAATCTTTGGATCCACTTATTATTCACACACTAAAAATAACCATATAATTGTTACATATTTATCACCACAGGTATGAATTTAATTATGCCAAATATTAAACTTCCTTTGGGCCGAATAATATCCGCATGAATTAAATTCACACAACCTTCTTAATATCACAAATTAATTAACATCCACAAAAGAGGCTACTTTGGCAGCTTATTGGTTCAATTAATTATTTTGATGATATTAATAATCCAAAAACATAATTTGAATTTTAAAGTTGCACCAAAAATGACCCAAAAAAAAAAAGTTTCCAAAAAGTCAACCCAGTCAAAGTCAACGTTTGGCCGTTGACTGTTGATCCTGACCGGGTCAAAGTTGCCTGGGTCAGGTTGACCCGACCCCGGCCCTTACCCAGCTTTCTCTTTTTTTTTTTTTTTTTTTGGTTTCGGGTCACCCAGGGGTTGAGCCCCTAGGTTTTGGTTAGTTACGGGCCTAATAAATCCAGGCCCGTGACCAGCCCAGGCCTTAACCTTAACCTTTTCCTTTTTTTGTTTGGTAACCCAGGAGTTGAGCCCCTGGGTTACTTTTGTTCACGGGCCTTTTGTGGCCCGTGTAACTTGATGCAGTTCTGGGCCGAAGCCCAGAATGCATCTTCTGCCCAGGGGAGTCACGACCCCTGGGTAACGAGGCCAGGCGGTTGGCTCTGCCAACCGCCAAAGAAACTCCTTCGGCGGCCATCTCACCAGCGAGACTGCACGGTCGCACCTAGAAGAGGCCGTCGTCGACGGCGGTACAGCAAGCCGCCGGCGAAACCCAAGAACAGCCCTGGTTGTGCCTTTTTTTTTAAACAAACACAGCAACATAACGTCTCGACATGCGTGCACATCTCAAAATCCACAGTAAAAAATATTTAATGCATAAATGTCCAGAATCAATATATATGCATACATCCTTAACCGAAAACCTCACACACATAATCTATGAATACCATAGCATATTCTACGATCAATTCAACCAAAGTTTTGAGAAAAATTTTCTCAATAATTCAACATGAAACCCGCTCTGATACCACTTGATAGGTTGGATTGAACCAAAATTCTACAGGATCTTTCATGTCAAATTATTGAGAAGAATCATACCAAATTGCGAAAGCGTACCCGAATTCATGATCTTAGATTAATGTGAGTTATTGTCTTCCAATCCAATATGTACTCCTTATGATTTTCTAAGAAGATAGGATTTCAGAGAAAATAGGAAGAATGAAACGTACGTATGGATTGGGGACCATAACCAGAATAAATAACTTTTGTTATTTTAATGTATTTTTAGTTTTGCCCATCATAAAATCTGAAAATTACAAATTGGTATCTACACATATAATATTTATAAAAATAACCCATACATTATTTTAATACCCAATAAAGCCTTTTAACTTCATCTTAATTATATCACTTTAATTTAGGCTTTACTTTAAGAAAGCTTTAAATGACACATTTAATTACATATGTGTGCCCACATGAAAAAATTATTTTCTAACAGGAGCTTCTACTAGTGCACCAGAATTTTTCCTGCATTTGTATTAAGTTAATTAGGTAGCTATAATTAGCTGAATTTAAGATTATGGAAATTCCAATATCAATTTATATTTGCCTTTAAAAAGTACAAAAATAATACATTTGATGAATTTGATGTGTTATTTTATTTTATGTTTCAATACGCAATGCTATTTAAAATGTCATGTTTGTTTTTTTATCATAACTATTAAATCTTAAAACTTATATAAATAAATTTTTAATATTAAAATACTTAAAAATAAGATTGTTGTAATTTTTAAAACAAAAGGTTATTTTACCAACCAATAAGAATCAAATATAAAATTTACTATATACTAAATTTTGTGGTAAATTTACCATTAACATATCAATTTAGCACTGTAGCATTGTATTAAAGATGTTCAAAGTAGTTTGGGAAGCAAAATTAAATACTTGTGATTGGAAATTTTCAATTTCCTTGGAGAAAAATATAGTAAAACATTTGATATGTAGAGTAAAGTTGAGACACAAGACAAGCAAAAGTTGTTTTTGAAGGCCTAGAAATCCATCCATGCATAAAATCACATTATTGTACCATTCTGAAGAGTCTCATTCAGTTGATGACTTAATTTATCGGGTAGGGATTAGAGGTTTATAGCAAACCAAATTTGTTAAATGTACTCTGCATTTGGTCAATTGGAATATCCGCAAACACATATGACCACGGACTGCTCCTCACATAACATTTAGAAGTAAAAACCGTGACATGATAATAGTTATTGAAGGTAACAATATCCTTATTAAAGTATAACATTAATTTTTTTTAATAAAAACTTTTTACTATTACACCTTTCTAGCATCAATGCTACGTTTAATATAGCTGTTAATATTACAATTTTCACTTCTACATTGTTGGAATGGCCTCCCTTGTATGGTAGAAACTTCATATATATGTTTTCTCATGTTTTTCGACTTTTTGATGTATTAATTGTTGAACCCCATACAAGCAGACAACATCTCCTTTATGCAGATATTTGGTTTTTTAGGCACAAAAGATATGTCACAACCTTAAATTCGGGTAGTGACGTGGCAAATTAATTAAGTTAATAAAATCAAATTTTAATTAAAATCACCAATTAAAATACTTTGGGTTATTTTGAAAAAACATGATAATTTAAAACCTTTTAAAAACAATTATGGTTGAATTGGAGCATTTAAAATGAAATAAAATAATAAGGGCAGATAAACATAAGTCGGGCCCCACCAAACCCACATTAGTGCATACACACATGATATCGACAATAACAAATTTTAATCATAGTCTAATACAAGAAATAATATTTAAATATTAAATGCCTTGATTTAAATAAAAAAATGACCTAAACAATATTCCTACGACTCACGTATTTGCTTTGTCACCTCTCAATTGGTCCTAAGCTACAATCCAACTAGGGGGAAAGGTTTTAAAAACAAATAAAAATGTAAACGGAAGGCTCAGTAGGACTACGTTTAGAAAATATTAATTTTAAACATAAATTTTCGTATTTGAATATAATTTATAAAAATTCAAAAAAAATATATAAAACATGTTAAATTCATTCTTACCATTTAAAGTCACTATTCATCTAGAAATTTTCTTATTAACTAGTCCTTTGGTAAAGCCATAATATCACCATCGTAGTGGTCCAACTGAGTTTCGGGAGCTGCCTTCAAGGTCGCTCTCTACACGACCCAATCTTTAAATATGGCATCATGCTTTATTATTTTGTTCCAGACGGTATTTATAACGCGTCCAACACTATGTCATTATTTAGGTCTTATCTTACGAAGTATTCTCATTTACATTCATTATTCAATAAATAATGAAAAATACTAAGTAGTTCATCTTAATCATTTCTTGAAGTCATCTTGAAAGAAATCATTTTTGTGGCCAAAACTCTTTTTTTTTAAACTTGGCTACCAAGAAAAAGGTATAGAGTCTTACCTTAATATTCTACACCGTGACGCAATACCTCAGTTCCAACCCGTTATATGTTAGTTCCACAGAACTACGATTAACCTTAAAAGAACTAAGCTTCATCAATATCTAACTTAAAATATTCTACGCTACTATGCTATTTGATGGCATCTTTGTATGCCTTTTATAGTCATAATATCATATCGTAAGGTCAAGATTTTCATCTAGGTTTTAAACGGTGAAAACGGATGAAAACAACAACATTTCATGAAGTTTAATCGGCCTACCAAACTTTCTTGTCTGGTCTGCCGAACTGTACAGTTTGGCCTATTGGCCATACAGCACCAGCCTGCTAAATTGGCCCAGGTTTAACTTGTCGACCAGATGAATCCAATATGCCGAACTCATGAGTTCGGCCTGCCGATGCTCATCATCAGCCTACCGAACTGGAAAAATCTAGAGGACTTGAGATTTTGAGTCTCAACCTCTCCGAACTCAAAATTTCATTTCTAACATATTTTCTTAGTTCTCAAGCATGGGTAATGCTCATAAGTGATAGAAAAACACATTAGAATAGTGTAAAACACTTTTAAACAAGTTTTACTTAGAGATTTTCAAATGGATCCAAAAATAGAGAAAATAGAAAAAACTTAATTTAGCTTGATTTTTGTTCAATCAAGGTTAAATTCATGATGATTAGGGTTTTACTAAATTAGATTAAAGGGTTTCTAAGCTAAAACAAACTTAGATTTCAAATTTCTAAGAAAAATCAAGGGATTTGGGACAAGTTTGAAAATTTGAAAGAATAAAGTAACTAACATTGAATTTGAGCTCTAAATCGAGTTTGTGGAGGCTCAATTTTTGCTCTTAAGCTTCCAATATAGCTGAAGATCAAGGCTTGAGCTCAAATTTTTGAAAACAAAAATGAAAGAGAAAGAGAAGAAACATGGAGCAGAGGGAGAGAGAGAGAGAGTGAGCTTGAGAGAGTGAGGGGAAGGAGAGGGAGATGAGAGAATAAATAGAGAAAGGTGGTTTTTGTATAGTGAAAACTATGTTCCACATGTGGTTTTCACAAAAAAGACATGTTCAGTATTTGACAAATTGTTTGGTTTTAAATTCAAAATAACAAATGAAAATAATCAAAAGTAAGATAAATTTAAAAATACTACAAAATATCAAGTTAATTTCAAATGTACATAAAGGCATATTAATCCACCATTTATACACTAATTATACTTAATTAACTTTGGGGTGTTAAAGATACTACATACTATTAATATTTTTTGCATGATAAATAAATAAAACATCATAACAAGAATGTAAAAATTACGTCTACTTGTAAATAATTAGGAATTTAGGTTATATAGTTGAATATATTGCTGAAAGCAATAGGGGATATGAGTTTCCTTCTGGGAATTAGATAATAATCTTTTCTTTTCTATTGTTTTTATTTTGTATTTTTAACAAATTTTGTCCATGTGTACTTGGAATAAATAAATATAGAAAACAGCACTCTGCCGCAAAAAATTAGTACATGTTCCAAGATATTCATTTTGTCCCATGTTTAGTTACTTAATATTAATGGTTCTCCCAGAAATTTGAGTGCGTTATTTAGCACATGATTTAGGAACGTGTAAACTTAAAAAAGGTCAAGTACATCTAACGAAACTAACAGAAGCCATGATTTAGACTTTTTTTTTTTTTATTACCATGTTTCAAACTTTACTTGGGGCCAATGGTTTATGGTTGTTATGCAATTTTTTTAAATAAAAAGATAACAAAAACCTTACTTGTATACTTTTCTTTTACGTATATTATCGGATATGTCTATTGTATAGAAAATATTGTAAAGTTCTTCAAGTATATCCTTTTAGTTAATCATATTTTTTTTAAAAAAAGTGAAATTATATCCATGATTTCCCATATTTATACTTGCTAAAGAGAGTGTCTTAACACTTCGAACATATAGTTCTTGAATCCAAAAATGAATCCAATTAAAAACCTATTTATTTTCTCATTCTATTCTCTCTTTCACTCTCTCTATCAAATTTCTGATTCTCTTTAATGCAAAGTCGACGAGTTTCGTGTCACGCTCCGGAGTACGAAAGATGACATGGGGGGTTGAATAAGATAAATTAAGTAGAAATTTAAATTAAACACAGGTTAAAGAAGTTAATTAGTTATAAAAAATGTGATAATTTAAAATCTTTTTAAACCAATGATTACAATAATTATTCTAATTAAATAAAATAGCAATGCGATTATTAAGAAAAATAAAATGAAGAAAGAGGGGAAAGACGAGTTGAGTCCCATTAGCCCACAACTTATGCACACACATGGTACTGACAATATTAAATTACAACCACAGTCCAAAGTAAAAGAGAAAGTTAAAGTTATACATGCCTTGAATTATCTGTACTACAACCTACCAAGTCTTCTACTGGCCGCAAGTCCGGTCAACGGACTCTTCTCTAATCCTAAGCTGAAATCCACTTAAAGGGGGAAAGATTTTAAAACAAATAAAGGTGAACGAGAGGCTCAATAGGACTATATTTTAAAAACATTTAATTTCAAGAAAAATTTCATTGTTTAGGAAATTATTTAGAAGATAAATTTAAATGAATAAATAAATAAAACTAGTCTTACAAAAAAAAAACGTTTGTTGGTCGATTAGAAAGAATATCATTTTCTTTTCTTAGGCAAACCATATATGTAACACCATCGTAGTGGCCCAGCTGGTTTCCTGACCTGCCCCCAAGGTCGCATACTACACGACTCAATCTCTGATATGGCTTTATGCCCTTAAAAATATATACATATATATATATATATATATCTTTTTATAATTATTAAAAATTTCTTTTTACCAAGTATTTTTATTTGCATTTATTATGAGGTTTATTATAAAAACCAACTCATTCTACAGTTTATAAAAACAACCAATAAGAGTCCTTTTTCAATCAATTATTGAAAACATTTTTATCAAAATTCCTTTTATGACCAAATCATTTTAAAACTGGGTTACCAAAGAAGAGGGGTAGAAGTCCCACCTCAATACTCGTGCCGGTGTCCCACACTAAAATTTTGGTCCCCTACACGTTAGCTCAACGGAACCATAAACAACCTTAAACGTACAATGACTAAGTCTATCAGTATCTAGTTCGAGATATCCTATGTTACTAAAATATCTCATGGTGTCCTAGTGTGCCATTTGAGTTTATAAAATCATATTTTAAGGTTGAAATCTCAATCGGGGTTTAAAACAGTAAAAACAGATGAAAAATGACAAAATCTCACCATGCCTAGTTGGTCTGCAAATCTGCTGTCGAAAAACCAGGTCCAGTTGGCAGAACTTTTTTTGGTTCAGCTTGCTGAATATATGAATTTGGCCTGCCGAACTGAAAAATTTCTAGAATTTTCTAAGCATGGGTTCTCGGCCTCCCGAGCTTAAACCTTTAATTTCAACCTGTTCTTTTACATCCCAAGCATGGATATTGATCATAGTTGATAGAAAAACATAGTAGGTTACTTTTTGATGCATTAAAACAAGTTTTACACAAAAATTTTGAAAAATTCTGAAAATGGAGAAAAATAGGTAAAAATAAAAAATTTTAATTCAAATCTGTTTTTGATCAAATAAAACTTAGATTTTAGTTATTCTAAGTTCTTCTAACCTAGATTGATGGTTTTCTAAAATTAGGGAAGCTTAAATTTCAAGATGCTAAGAATTTAGAAAAATTTAGAAAAGTTCAGAAATTTAGATCTAACCTCGAATCGAAGCTTTAAATCAAGCTTGTGGTTGCTAAATCGTGTTCTTAAGCTTCCAATTCCACTAGCTCGAAGCTTGGGCTTGATTTTTGATTCAAAAATTTTGGAGAGAAATTGAAAGAGAAAGAGAGGCAGAGAGAAAAGAGGGAGAGACGGGCAAGAGAGAGAAAGTGAGGGAGAGTGAGCGAGTGAGTGAGGGGAAGAGAGAGAGGAGAGAAATAAATAAAGAGAGGGAGAGACTGTTAGCTGCACAAACTATGTGCAGCAGCGCACTGATTTCAAATGGGACTTATTTGGTATTTATCAAATTGTTTTGTTTTAAAATTTAAAATAACAATTAAAAATAATTAAGAGTAATTAAAAATCATTAAAATAATCAAAATAACATTAATTTTGAAATTTCACAAAATGATCAAATTAAGTTTAAAATATTTATTATGGCACATTAGTACACCATTTCACTCACTAATATCACTTACATAAATCTCGGAGCGTTACATTGCGCATATTGCTCGGGCCGCGTGATGATCAGAAACAGCCTCACACCATCCGCAGTAGAAAAAGAAAGAAAGCATGAGCTCAAGAGGGAAAATGAGAGGAAGGGAGAAGGAATATGTTGAGAGAGTGGGGTTTGTTAATTTGGAGTCAAATATATTCTTGCATGTAATTTGACCAATGCTTTTTAAATTAATATTTGATTACAAGAGCATATTTGTAATGTCACAAACTTTTATCCAATTTGACCTAAAGGGAGGGATTTAACTTTTTTTTTTTTTTTTACTCAAAGAATTTTTTGTAATTCCTAGATATAAAATCATTTATAAGTAAAAAGTAATATTCGGTCATATACGGAATTATTACGACTTGGGCAGTTTACAAATTTGCCAACGATATATATGTGTATAGGTCAAAAGAAGTACGGGTTAAAGGATAAAGACTTTTCCTTTCAATATTTTAGTCCTTACCATTTTTTACAAACAAATGATATTTTTAGTCAAATTTATGAATTGTTATATTTTGACTCGACAATCATGATTATTAATTAATTTTATGCCCCGCTTGAAATTTGAAATGGATATTGTAGCATATTGATCCACCTCAATCGTCAAGAATGCTCTAGTTTGAACGTGCAACTCGATCAGGGGAAAAAGAAGAAGAAGAAGAAAAAGTAACAGAAACAATATTTGTAACCCAGAAAGATATAGCAAAATCAATTGAGGTTTTTTTTTTTGGCTTTGTGCAAAATTGATTGAGTTACTTTATATCATTTCCGTTGTACGAATTTGGACTGCACAATTAACACGTGATTATTTATTTTTTGTGTCCATAATATATATTAATATATGATACACATGCCACTTCTTTTCTTAAAGCCGACTAACTTGGAAAATTAGTCAATTCATATTCAACGATACAAAACCAGATCGGAGGAGAGAAAGGAGGGGAGAGAGAGAAACAAGGAAAGAGAGAGAGGGAAAGGAGGTCACTAAGAAAGAAAAAAATCTAATTTGTTTTGGGGTATTTTTAGTTTTTTATACTCGTAACATACTAAATCATATTAAATATGCTGTTTATTTCTCATTTTTAAAACCTCTGACATTACTTACTAATAAACTATTAAAATCTATTATTTGCTTCAATTTCTTTACTTTATTTTAAGGAAGATGAGTAGGGGAAATGTCAAACGTGAGAATACCGATTAAAATTAATAGCAATTATAAATAAAATGTTTAATAAATGTTAGATTTAGTATGAATCAAATATGTTACACAAACAAAATAAGAACCCTTCAATATCGACACATTTGTCCTTTCTTTATTTTATCTCTTCTCTCTCTTTCTTCCCCCTCCTCTATTGCATGACAGACCTTTCTTATCCAGCTCTGACACGATTTCTCTTCTTAGTGCAAGATCTCTCCGGCTGTACCGACGTCATTGTGTGATCGCAGCCGATCTGCTCAAAGGCTGCCCATCGTCCTCATCGTTGCTTGTCGCTAGAGGCAGCCGATCTGCTTGAAGTAGATATGAGGTCATATCTGTTGCCCGTCGCCGAAATCGAAGCACATTGTTTTGCTTGTCATTGTCAACACCAATCTTCCTAGTTCCTTTGTTTACAGAGGAGAAAGAGTGAGAAACAAGGACAAGATTAGAGAGAGAGAAATGTGGAGAAGATGATGACAAAGAGGAGAAAAAAGAGAGAGGAAAAAAATCAGATTTCTTTTTGAGGTATTTAGGTCGAATTAAGGGTATTATAAAGTACACAGTTCTTTAATTTGAAAAGTTAAATTGATACGTGATATTTGCTGACATTTTAAAATATACATTATATTTGCTTCGAATAATTTTTATAAAATATTGACATTTCTTACCACTAGTTATCCATACACACCGTGGCATGTATTTCTTGTATGATTTTGATATGAATATCTAAAAATTTCTCCTAATATTTAGGTTTACTTATTTATTATTCTTGTAATAGTTCAGTAGAAAAAGAGTTTTAAAACTAAAAAAAGAACATGGATCAGAATCCACGTTCTAATCAAAACATCTGTTTTCTTATATGTGTATGAAAGAGCAAGTGTTAGTATTCATAGTCAAATAAGGTAATTTTTTTCGAAAATATCAAAATTATATAGAAAATTAATTACTAGGTACTATGAAATAGTAGCAGCTAGAAAGGCTACTTAAAAAATATTTGAGTAGGGACATATATAAGATAAAATATTTCAGCATGAACAAATTAGAGGGAATGATATTTATAAAGTAAATAGCAATTAAAAGTGGTATCACGAGAAAAAAAAAATGTAAGAAGGGAAATATCTAAGAACCAAAATGACAAACATAAGAAAAATGAAGTAAATTTGAAAATATATAAGATATTAGGAGAAAGCAAAAAAAAAGAGCACAAACGTGAGAATAAACAAAAATGAGACATTGGAGATGCAAATAGGGATCCAGGGAGAATAAAAAAATAAATAAAGAGAAGAGAAATAAGAAGAAAAAAAGAGTGAGAGAGAATGAAACAAGTAAAAAAAAATGTGAGAAGTCTAAAAAACAGGATGGAAAAGAAAAAAGAAAAAGAAAAGGAAAAAAACCAAAAAAGTTAAAAAGAAGTTTGGAAGGGTATTTCAACCAAAAAAATAAAAAAAAAAGGCACGTCAGGCCCAAAGATTTGGCACCAAGCATAGATTTCCGTTTATTTTATTTTATTTCATTGGGATACTTATATTTCTATTCTTTTTATTTTAGGTTAATTTAAAAATTATATCTTTCATTTTTAATCTCATTAAATGTATACCTTTAAATTGAAATTAATATACAAATCTATACTTTACCTTAATGAATAGTTGATTTTGACCTTTAAAATGACCAAATTACTCTTAAACAAAAAGAAAAAAAATTAAACTTCAAAAAATAAGATTTAAAACAAAAATAAAAACATATAAAATACCTATTTTTGAAGATATTCTATACATTTTTTAATGCAAATCTTTATTATAATTTTTTTAAAATGGTTAAAGTTATCTTCTTCTTCTTTTTTTAATTTGAGGGTATTTTGAGCAATTTCTTATGTAAAAAATGAAGATCAATTAAGAAAATGTATAAATTTGTACATTCAATCAATTCAAAGGTATAAATTCGATGAGATAAAAAACTAAAGGTATATTATTTAAATAAACATAAAATATATAGGAACAAAAAAATAATTTCATTTGTTGGAAAACTTCACCTCACATGATAGTAAGATTTCCTTTATTTTAGAAAAGTAAGATTCTCGTTTAATCTTTTTTCCTGCATAATACATTTATACATGGATTTATTAATCAGAGCATGTTGGAGCTTGCATTTTCAAGTTGCTTTGGAAAATATCAATATCAAGCTTAACTCTGTGTTAGCTCAAATCGAAAATTACAACAGCATAGATTTCTCGAGTAAGCTTGTCATCATAACTAAAGAGCCGATATCCAAGGTAGCAGCTAGATTGATAAAACTTTCTATAGGAGAATTTACGAATAGGGAATATGAGATGATTTCTCAAAGTACAAAATATAATGTTTTTGTTCCTTCCATAGAGCAAAATGTGCTAATTGAACGTGACTTTGGTGGCAAAACTGATAATCATAATGCTCATGAAAGGAAACGAGTAAAATGAACACAAGTATTTAAGTCTTTAAGTTATTTATAGATTTGTACGAGAAAAGAGAGAATTTTAGAATATTGAAAAATGGAAATATCAAAATAAAAAAATCACACTAATTCTAATAGCTCCCAAAATATTAAACAAATGGTAAAACAAAATTATAGCTTTTAGGATGATAAACCTAAGAGGAGTCATGCCCTATATATATAGTCTAGTACCAGCTATAACTAATTCCTAATCAAGGCTATAACAAAACAAGCTAAAAGTACCAAAACACAACATTTGAATCTTTCTAGGTATGCACTTCATTGTGCTTTGTTTATCTGTTTTAAAAAAGTATTGAATCATCTAGGACAAAATGTGTTCCTATTATTATTCAAAATGAAGGCATCTTTGATGCTAGAATACTTCTCTGTAAATAAAACTACGATACTTAGTCTCAACTAATGGAGATACATATTGTCTAAAGGGAGAACGACTCTTGCATTTGTGACAAAACAAAGCCATCTGTTGAATCAAAAGACAGAAACAAAAAGTTGTATATTTAAAATTAGAAAATGAAGAGGTGGCTATCGATGTCCATAGCTCCAGAGGTTATGAAGCAATCTCTCCGCTTACCCGCTACCCACGGAATTTGGGGTGCCTTATCAAAGGCCATCCATGATGGAAGTGATGAATTATAAGTTTTCTCCTTGAATCAAGGGGATTTTTTTGCCAAACAAAAGGGAAAATCATTCTCTGTGTATCATGGGAGTAGATCGAAATTTTTTGCGAGCTCGATCATCGTAATAAAGTGGTCGTAGAGGATCCCAATGGAATTGAAGCAAACTGAAAGCCCATTGAACGGATATGGGTTCACATATTTTTTGTCAAATTAGATAAAATTTTTGACCAAGTTCGTGGAAAAATTATACTTAAAGAACCAATCCCTAATTTAGAAGAATGTGATTTTTTGGTTTGACGTGAAGCAACCTGTCATACCTCTTTGAACATGGAGATGAAAATCTTCAAAAGTTCATGCTGGCTCGAATTCTATACAATCAAAATTGGTCTTCTTAACATCAATAGAACAGAAAAAGATCTAAGAACTTTACCAACAGACGCACTCACTGCAACAAAACTGGTCATGCAAAAAATGAGTGTTTTAAACTTGTTGGATATCCATAATAGTGGAACAATAATCATGATTCGCTTGTAAAAGAATTCTAAAGTTATTTCTACAGCTACAATCAATGAAACGAAGACACAAGATTGGTTGCAGTTGCAGATGATTTTTTTATGGTATTAAAGATCCAAATTTTAACTAAGTGTTGGGAAATTCATATGAATTTGAGTCGAACACTTGATCCCTTGATCCCTTTAATTCATTGATCCCGCTGATCTATTGATCCCTTGATTCCTTTGATCATTGGTCCCTTTACATCCCTTGATTCCCTTGATCTTATTGATCCTATTGATCTCATTGGTCCCGTTGAACTCATTGAAGAGTGCCATTGAAGGTTTTACACCAACTCTGTTTTCAAGTTGGTGACCAACTTGAGAAGAGTGTTTGAAATATACAGTTTCTATTTTTTAATTATTTCCTAACGTTGTTTAGAATCCCATTAGGTTGTCCATTATTGATAATTGGGAAATTTATATTTTTTAGTAGTTTACTTTCTTGTTTTATTAGTTTCCTTTTCTTAGCATTTTGTAGTGTACAAAAAGGGTGATAAATTGTGTATGTATTTGGTATGTGAACATGAACCAAAATATATTTCTCCATTTTTAAGAAGGGTGGTTCTATAAACGACTCATTTTTGTCTCTTTACACCCTCCTTCTAAATACATCTCCTATAATTTTGAAATAAATAAATTTATTTATTGCACTCTCCTATAGTTCTAAACCGACCTTTAAAATTATTACTCCCTTTGACCTTATTTTTCTTTTTACATCCATCATTTTTTTATTATTTTAATATTCTTATTTATTTATCTCTGTCTATTTTTTTGTTTCTATTTTTTTGCTGAAGCTTTAGGCATGAAATATTTTTATACCTAAAAGAAATTCTTAATATAAAAATTATATATATTCACTACAATTTACTAAACACATATTAGATCTATTAATTATATTTTCTAAATATATACATTGTTTATTTATTTATTTATTATTACATCTACTAATTTAATAATCAAACCTTATAGTGAATGCTACTTTGTTTAAATGAACAAAATATTTAAAAAAAATTATTTGTATAGTCATTGAACGGTAAAAATTAAAGTTTTGTCATTACATAAAGGTGTGCTTAGAAAGAAAAAGATATATTATTAGTTCCTATTTATTAAAAAGGAAAATAGTTATGTAATTAGGTCATTTATAATTGTACTTCTTTGTCATTTTATTGAAAGGTTTTTTTTGTAATATAAAAATTTATTTTTAAGGAGAATGTAAATAGTCAAGTGGGTGTGCAAATAGAGCTACAAGAATCAATTCTCAATGATCATTCTTTGAATAATTGTCGTTTACGGTAGATCTTGTCATTCTTAGTTAGTGTCGTCTATGGGGTATCGTATTTTTCAGGATGTCGTCGAATTCAAATTTATCATATTCTGTCGTCATATTTTTCACAAACTTTTCCTTTCTTGAAGTAACGGTCATTTTAAGTAAATCCTGTCGTTTAATTGTTGTCGTTCTTAAATTTACTGTCGTTTTTGGGCCGCCATTTTCTAAACGTTTTCGTTTTTATTTGTTGCTTTGTAGGGGTGGTGACGTATTCATGACGTTTCTTTCTGTCTTTTTTAATTTTTATTTTTCATAGCCTGTCGTTTCTTTGTCAATGGACTTGAATTGTTGTCGTTTCCAAAAACACTGCGGAGTCATTGTCGTTTAGAGCTCAATATGTTGTTTATTTATAGATTTGTCGTTTCCTTTTTTTTTTTTTTTTTTGCTTTTTCATGTCACTTCACAAGACTAATTTTCCTAGTTGCAGCAAATATTTAGTTTGAAAAATATTTATAATAAATATTAAAATTTATAATGTAAATAATTTATTTTTTATTTATTAATTTGTATAATAAATAAATTAATAATACAATTAATATATTTATTCTTTTGTTTACCACACAAAGAAACATATTTCTTATTATTTAATAAGTATGCTATTTACGTTATGGTACAAATATTCCGGTCTATTCGAAACTGACCTGTCGTTAAGAAATGAGGCAGTGGACAATATTCCTTAAAAATGGACCTTACTTTGTATAGAAAATACTCGTCTTTCTCCTTCAAGTAGACAGTGAAACTATCCCTATCCCTTGAGTATCGTTTCCTTTTCGCCTCGCAAATCGTGTCAGTCGTTTAGGATCATTATCTACCGTAAGTCGCTCTATCTCAACTTGTCTGTTCCACGGCAATGTTTCTTAGGTCTCTCCTTGGACGCCAACTGTTTGTTAAAGTTCCCAGCTGAAACCCCTTTGCTATACATGCAAATATAATATATATTGGCGTAGTTTTAATGGGTTTTGCAACCATTTAATTGTGTGACATAAATTACATGGTTGCAATGAATTAGGTAATTGACAAAAAAATTATGATAATTAATAGAATTGAATTCTTATCACGTTATATCATTAATTGTTAGTAAAATATATTCTTATTGAAAATGTAATTATTGAAAATATAACCATTGAAAATAAGTTCACGTGTAAATTTGTGCGTATATATATATAATTGTTGGGTTTCATGCGTGTAGAAAATTTGGTTTAATAAGAAAATTAAACAAGATTTATTTTATCTTTAGACAAATGACATTTTTTTTCCTTGTTAGTGAAATGGGGTTATTACCTATTACCTAATTGATCCAGTTGAATGTTAGATTCATTTATTTCTTATGTTCATTAGTTTTATTTTGATATACAACAGCAAGACAACAAAAAGCTATTAAACCATAGGGAGACGTTGAAAACAATATTACAACAAAGCCATCATGGTTAACGAGCCTTTCTTCTTACCAGACAGAAAAAGGAGAGAGAGGGACTATCCTTTCGTTTCGTTTCCTCTTCTTTTTGGCATTCGATGTAAGCAAAGAAAAACAATTATAGTAAGACACCTTTGCAACAAATGTACAAAGGTGTCAAACATCATCAACACTAGTGTAAATGGTGGATATGTTTGGTGGTGGGAAAATTTGTGCTTTTAGAAGTACTACTGCATGAGCTTTGCTTTCTTAGTTCGCCAAGAGTTTAACATTCGCAGCTAACTTTCATTATGGAGCGGTGGAGTGGAGTTTTCAGGGTCCCATTACACCCTAATAGCAAGGCTTGTTATCAGGTTGCAGCATCTCTTTGCCTTTCTTCAACTTCTAAATCCCTCACTGTAAGTTTTTTCCTTTTTTTCTTTTTTGTATCCCACCTAAGAACTAGAAGACTTAACAACTAGCTTTTCATAAGGTCTGAGTCTGATGTTTCCTGAAGAAATATACTTATATATATACATATATATATATATTAATGCAAAAGGATTGAAAGTTTGGGTTTTGAGTTATGCTCCTTTCTTTTTTCTTCCCTAACGTCAAAAGGAAACCTTAATTTTTGTTTTAAACTTGATGGAGCAGGTGCCTTTTGTAAATGCCATCTTTTTCAGTGGAGATCGAGTTGTGGGGACCGGAAATCCAGTGATTGAGAGGCTCTCTGATTTACAAAACATAGCTCAAATTCTGGTCTCAAAAATTGGTGGTTCTGTCAATGCTTGGGTTATTGAAGCTTCTGTGTTTAATGGACCTTTTGCTGTATAGGATTTCATACCATCGGTAAATCAATGGGGAGAGCCAAATCATATCACCCAACTGGATACCCTGCTTCTAGATCAGTCGTCTCTCTCTTATCAAATTGCGTTAAAGAGGTACGTCTAAATGAGATTCAATGACAGAAGAAAAATGAATGCGAGGAGCTTTTAGCGAGAAAAACTTTAGAAAATAGGAGACACGCACACTTTTAGAGAGTTCATTACAAAATGTATGAAAATAGACCAACAAGAATTCCTAAATTCTCTGGATTAATTCCTAAATCGCTAACTACCAATACATTATTGACATCACATCATGAACTATTATTGTAGTCTCTTGCCTTCGTAGAAGATATTTGATTGAATTTATATGTTTCAAGTCATGCAAGCTTGTGATAATGTCAGGTGAAGAGTGTCATTTCAGAAAGACAGAATAAATCAAGCGTACCCGGCATTTCTGAGAGGCAATTGAATCAGCCTAAAACATTCATATTCGGATTTAGCAAGGGGGGAACTGTAGTTAACCAACTGGTTACCGAGCTCGGCTCCTTAGAGTTGGGATCTTGTGAAGATCAACCACAGATAGAAGAAAAAGAAGATGAACATTCCCAAATCATACCGAGTACAAAAGAAAGCCTCTTAAACAGCCTTGTTGAGATACACTACGTGGATGTTGGATTAAATTCTGTTGACGCATACATTACTAACAGTGATGTGTTTGAGAGAATCTCCAGACGCCTCGCACAACAAGAAGGAGATGGAGGAGTGCGCTTCGTACTTCATGGAACTCCGAGGCTGTGGTGTGACGACAGAAGATCTTGGATACGTGATGAAAAGGACAAGTTGCTTCATCTGCTTCAAGCAGGGACTCAGAAGAGTGGGATGAAATTACAGGTTTTGGAGAGATGTTATTTCATTAGCCCACCTGATTTGCAGATGCATTTTGAAATAATTGAAAAGTTGGATCTAAGTTAATCACCTCTAGAGACACCATTATGGTTGTAAAATTTGTGAACATACTTATTAAGATGGAAGTTAAACGTAATAAAAGAAGAAAAGATGATTATGGTGGTGATATGAGACTAAAAACAATGGTATCTGCTTTTAGTGCTCTTGTATAAAAATTCTAGTTCTGGTTAAATGATTCTTGAACGGTTGTCACTTGACTTACTATGACATGTTTTAGTTGTGATCACTCAGCTTTTTAGATTACCATCACATCTCAACATATTTCAAACACTTGGAAATCCGGTCCAGCTACATAAAAATTTTCTGTATCGACAAGCAATACAAGTATTGCCTTCTTTGTTTTAGAGATTTATCCACGAGTCTAACCTTTTCACATGCTATAGTATTTTTTCTCAACAAATTCAAATGCTTTTAGACCTTCTAACTTCAAAATGATGAATGGTATTTTTCATTTATATCTCTGTCCGTCAATGTATAGTCTATATATAGAGGAGGATATCCTACAATTAGGTTATACAATCACCTATAATCACTCTCATTTACAGCCATACAATCACACCCATAATTAAGGACGATCTCACAACTAATATACAGCAAGGCAATAAGACTAAGAAAGAAAGGAATCATAAACGATTCTATACTACTAATATCCTAGAATCTCAATGCTCCCTCTCAAATTGGTGCATAGATATCACACATGCCGAATTTGTCTAAAAACTTTGAGAATACTCGATAGGAGACTGCTTTGGTGAGGATGTCGACCAAAAAAAGTCAACTTTTCGATCTTATGGATACGCTATTATTGCTAAAAATGTGCTCATTTGTCAAGTTTATTTAAATATTTCTTTAGACCCTACCGGGTGTTTGGCAAAGTGGTGGGAACTGCGGTTTCCACCATAAACTCAGTTATGAACAGTATAAAGCTTTCACACACTACAGTAACCAAAAAAAAAAAAATACTACAGTGTAAAGCTCTCACATGCTACAGTAAAAGTGGTTCTCACAACTGGTTCCCACCACTTTTCAAACACCCCACTATTACAAGCAAGTACCAATATTCAGATCAATATTGGTCTCGTATGGAGGAAAGGCACAACAAAGTAAAAGTTGAATGGGGAGTATCGTAACAAACTTTCAGTGCAATCTCGAATTCATACCATAACCACTTACGTGACGAAATTGAATAGTTGTTTAAGACAAGTAGAAAACATGAATCCAATCGGTACTTTAAATAAAAATATTGTAAGTATTTGTTAAACTTTATTTTCATATTTTTACTATTATTCCAAACTTAGCTTTACAATAATTTGCAGTTACATCAAGCAAATGCGTTATTGATGCAAGATCTCAAGTTCAAAAAAAGCTTCAAATTTAATCATGTCTGGAATATGGTTAAATTTTTTTTTAAAAAAATTAAAGATAACATCACCCTTACGAGACGAGCTACTAGAAGGCAAAATGTGAACTATAACTCGTTAGCATCAAATAATCCCACTCTTGAATCTCCAGCATCTCCTAGGCCGTCATCATTTTCTTTTAATTTAGATGATGAAGGTTTTAGTGGTACTTCATCTCAATGCCCCGTTGGGATAAAGAAAGCCGAATTAAAAAGAAAAACTTATGAACAAATGTCGTCTGTCTTTAACAGCCTCAAAGAAGAAAATTGACAACTTTTGGAGATGTAAAAAAGACCAGTTTGAACAGGCAACAACAAATGGAGATCGAAAAGTAGTATTTAACCCTCAAAGAAAAGAAAAAAGAAAACAAAATTTTATTTCAGGACTTAGATTCTACCACCGATCCATCTGTACGTGAGTAATTTCGAGCTAAACAACAACAACAACAATAATGACCTTACCTTGCATCGAATGCTTTTGATAAAGATTTCAGTGATATTGGAGGTTGCGGAATATAAAATTGTTGGTCAAGTTTATGAAAGTTTATAAGATTATATGCATCATGTTTTTTTTTTTTTTTTTTTGAAAGGAGAAAACAAACTTCATTAATCTGAAGAAAGGTCCAACAGGACAAAGCGGGAGAACCAGCTATACATAAGTCCAAATGCAATTACAAGAATTCAAACCAAATCTAGCAATAGCATGACCTAAACCATTCCCACAGGGAGAGCGGTAAGGGCAAGAACAGCACAAAACCTTATGAAATTACAAATATCATCAATTAAGGGCCCGTTGAGACCATAGAAAACACGCCCAGAAACAGCCGCAATGGCAATACCACAATCCAATTCAATAGCTCTAACTGGGAAACCAAAGTTGAAGGCGAAGGCGAGACCCTCACGCAAAGCAAAGCACTCAGTGGTGAGGGGACAAAAGGTACCTTCAAACTGTTTGGAGAAAGCAGCCACTACCAAACCATCTGCGTCCCTGATATCACAGCCTACAGCAATTCGGCCAGACCCCCCTTGCACCGCCGCGTCCACATTCAGCTTGAGCGTTCTCAGGAGAGGAGGCTTCCCACGAGCTGGAGGAAGGATGATCCAAGGACTAGGAACTAAGTTTATCGCCTGGCATTTCTGGAACCTTGAGAGAAAGAGACCTCTATCTTCCTACAAATCTGCCACTCGTTTACAACTGGCTCTGAAAACAAAATCATTTCTGTCCTTCCAAATTGTCCAGGCTAGAACACAGAAAAATTCACAATCGCTGGTCTTAAGACCGCTAATCAGCTCAAAGCAGATACCTACAAAACAGTGGGACTTATTCCGACTCAGCAGCCCCCGCAAATAGGAGGCAGTCCAACTATCTTTGGCCCGCGGACTATCCCAGACGGCATGAAAAGTACACTCCACCTCCAATCTGCACCTTGGGCAGTAAGGAGGCCGATCAATTCCCCGCTTCGACAAATTGCAATTTGTGGGAAGATTACCGTTAAAATCCCGCCACAAGAAGTGTTTAACCTTACCGGGGATATTTGAATTCCACAACTTACACCACCAAGATTTCTCCGGATTGCAACCCGCAGAACTAACTGCAAAATTCGAGCCAAACGCAATCCCATACCACGAGTGAACATTGTAGTTACCTTTATCATCATATTGCCAGATTATGGAATCGGTTTGGGATGTAAGGCTGAGGGGAATGCTTAAAATGGCGTCACGGTCCAACAGAAGGAAAGATTCATTAATGAGCTCAATGTTCCATTTCCTATCTCGGATCAAGTCGGCATCCAAGGGGAAGAAAAGGCGTTGAAGAGGCCTCTACCGATTTGCCACCGAGTTCTTTTCACTAACAGATCACAACCCCACAAAAGGCTATTTCACATAAAAGAGAGCAATTTTGCTTCGGTTCTGCTTCAAAGAAAGAAGAGGAAGCGAAATATTTGGCTCTCAATACTCTCGCCACTAAACAGTTCGGGGCTTGCAAAACCCGCCACCCCTGTTTAGCCACCAATGCCTGGTTAAAACATTCCAAATCCCGGAAACCAAGCCCACCATCGCCTTTAGGCTTCAGCAAGTGGTCCCACCCAGCCCAGTGGATCTTCCTCTGCAAACCATTCCCTCCCCTCCAAAAATTTGCCGCCAGATATTGCAGTGCTTGAACGTCTATCAAGGGCAGTCACAAAACGCTGATCATGTAAGTTGGTAAGGCCTATACCACCGCCTTAATCAGAACTTCCCTCCCCGCCGAAGAGAACAATTTGGTTTTCCACAGATGGAGCTTTTTAATCACTCGTTCCTTAATCATTTGGAATGCCTTCCTTTTACTTCTTCCAACAAAGGAAGGGAGGCCCACATACACATCAAAGGGCTTATCCACAGGCATGTCAAGTATTTGTTTCTCCTCAACAATGGCTGCCTCTGAAAGGTTAGGAGAGAAACGCGTAGACGATTTATCAAGATTTATTAGTTGGCCAGAGGCCATTTCATAATCGTATAAAATTTTCTTAATAGCACTGTAGTCATCACCACTAGCACGGCAAAAGAAGATGCTGTCGTCTGCAAAGAGCAAATGACTAACACTGAGGGCCCTTCTAGCACAAGAAAACCCTTTCAACAAACCCAGCCTCCCTTGTTGGTAAATCAGAGCCGAAGACCCCTCCGCACAAGCAATGAACAAGTAAGAAGAAAGAAGGTAACCTTGTCTAAGGCCCCTACCAAAACCACCTTGCAGCATTGGAGCCCATTAATTACAAATGAAAAGACAGGGGTCGAAACACACTTCATGATGACATCAACCAGTTTATCATCGAACCCTAAGCAACAAAGCATAACCGATAGAAAAGGCCATTCCACCCAATCGTAGGCCTTGCTCATATCCAATTTGATCTCTGTCGCACCCTTTTTACCTGTAAGCGGATTGAGTGAAGCAATTTAAAAGAAGTAATCATGTTATTCGAGATTGGGTGCCTCGGAACAAAAGTGTTTTGACACTCCGAGATAACAAGAGGCGGCAAGAAAGACTTGATGCAGTTGGCAATTGATTTGGTAATGATCTTGAGAATAACATTAAACAGGCTAATTGGACGGCAATCTGTGACCTTCTTGGGATTTTTTGTCTTCGGAATTTAAGATTCATCTGATTCAAAGGCCCATTCATCGAAGAACCTAGAATTGCATAATGTTAGTGTATTACTTTATTTTCTATATTATGTAATTTTAATAAGTGGATTAATTATTTTGAAGTTTTTTGGTTGATATTTTAACGGATTACATATAAGTCTTATGATATATAAATTAACCATGAGATATTATAAAAAATGCTAGACATAAAAGAAAGGTTTCTTTCTTAGCAAAAGTAATTAATTTTGTTGAAAACTATAAGGTTGAAGTCAAAATAGAAAACTATAATTTAATTTGTAGATTTTTTTATAAATTAAGAGACTTAAAAAAAATCTGGTGTTTATATACAGTAGCACATTAGATTTGTCGTGTTACTATTCATTTCTTAAGCACACGCCATATTTGAGGGAAAAACTGGCGTTTGGTTAGAGGGGCAATACAACATCCTTCAAGCATTTCTTTCCCATTTTAGCAAGCGTTGGAGAAGGCCTTAGGAGTACATAGTCCAAACATTACTTCCTTTGGTCTAATGCTAGAGATATTTCTTTTATCATTTCTCTGGGATGACTTTTGGGTACTCTTTTTCGGTTGAGATATATTGTTGTACGTTTCTAGTCACTGGTCTGAAGCTTTTTATTTTTTGGAAGCCAAAAATAGTAGTAGTGACTTCTTAAAAAAAGTAGTAGTAGCAACCGCAATAGTAGTAATGAAATTTAAAACCAGAAAGAAGTCATATTGATCGATTGGCCTACTGGTTGGCTCCTTAATTTGGACAAAAGAACTTTTAGAAAGCTACGGATTTATGGTGTTATTTTTTTTTTAAGAATAGATGCCCTTAAAGGATGTAATGTCTTGTAAATGAAATATTTATAAATAAATAAATAAAATAAATTTTTCATTATATTTGTGTACATGTATTTTAAATATTTTTATATCATTAAAATTTTATAATTATCTATGTGATCTTAAATATCGTATACAAATGTTATATATACAATAGGATAAAATTTAAGAATGATAATTAAAATGGTCAATAATGTATTATTAATTAATTATTTAGTTATAGCATGAAATCTTTAACTAAGCGTTATTAGTACAGGTCATTTCTATTAAAAATGGAATAATTTTATCAAAACTGTTAGTGTAGTTAGTCATTAAATGAATGCACTATAAATAATAAGATTATATAGAATCAGGACTATGATATAAACAACTAATAATTTCTTTTAAGTGAAGTAAGCTCTAATCACATCGACCAATGGTCATATATAAAATGATCTTAGTCTTGAAATTATGTCTTTTGATTTACTTGGTACAAATAGAGAATCTAATTCTACCCCTAGTATTTTAGAGGCATAATAAAGTAATTAAGTAGCTAAGAATGTTAATATTACAAGATAGAATCCGTTCCTTTTTTAACGAGAAGTAGGTAAATAAATCTCTTGAGTACTGGTTCGAGTCTTGAATAATATGATTGTTCAATTCGTGATTAAGTTCATGAAATTATTATTTATTAAAGAATCAATGGCACTTGAGGATAAAAAAATAATTAGAGAGGTTAACAAATTTTATCTAGCTCTAATTATGAATAATTTAGGGAGGATCAGTTTATACATAATGACTATATCAATAGACAACTCTAAAGTATGAGTAATTATATCTACGATTTCAAGAGTGCAATTACAAGTTTTTAGTGGAGTAATATTGGAATTAATAAAAGAGTAATATATCAATTAAAGAGTTCAAGTAATATATTAGTTGTGACAATCCGCCTTTTCGGCCGTCACTTAACTTACTTAAAAATATTGTTCTTCAAAAGTAATCTCACTTACTTAGCAAGAAAATATTGAATTAAATTTTTTTTCTTTAAACATTCTTTAAAACTTACTTCAAAACTATTGCGACCTTTGTCGCCATTCAAGTTGAGACCATGCTCAACATTTGCCTTTAAAACCATTTTAAATCGTTTCTTAAAACTTAATAAGAAACATTAACTAAATTATAGCTTAAAATATCACTTTATAATTTTATAACACATTTAGTACAATGTATCTTAAAACCTTTGAAAACATTTCTTAAAACTCTGATTTTCTCAAAAACCTTGAAAGCACTATATTAAAGAGTGTAAAACATTTTCTTTGCATTGCGGAAGCAAACTGTAGTGGTATCTATACCCACATCTTTGCATATGCTCTTCCGCAGCACCAAGCTCCTCTAACGGTTCCTACTGGTCACCCGTATATTACCTACAGCGTGAAAAACTTCTTATGAGCTTATGCTTAGTAAGTTCAAACATAAACTCACAAAGCGTTTTTACATACTTTAAAAACTTTTATCATAAAAGCCTTTCTCTTGAAACATATTTCATAAACGTACTTCATAAACATTTTTCATAAAACATTTCTAAAACGTTCCTCATAACATTTTCATAACACGTCTGAAACATTTATAAAACGTTTTTCATAAAGGCTTTCATAACACGTTTGAAACATTTATAAAACGTTTCTCACAAACGTTTTCTTAAAACATTTAACATCAATCCTTAGAATGCATTTCATAAAGCATACTTTATAAACCTTTTCTTATAACCGTGAAAATCTTTTCATAAACAATTAATACAGAACATTCCTTAGAATGTTTTTCATAAACATAAATACGTTTTTCATAAACGTTTAACGTAAAGCGTTTCTCAAAATGTCTTTCATAACATAACATAAAAATATCTCATAAAAAGGAATTCAAGCAAAGTCAAGATGCATGATTTCATTTATGCTCGATTATGAACTTTCAATTATGAGCATTTTATGAATACTCTTTTCTTACTGTAACTTACTATTCTCGTTTCTTAACTTTCCTTATCTTGCATTCACTTTCCTTACCTTACTTTAGTGTTTGTACCAACTCATTAATCATGAGATCATAAACATGATGCTTCCCTTGCGGAAGACTTGTGACCATCGATCACGTGGTCAATTACCTCACACCTTGGAGGTCAAACTTTAACTTTACTTTCATTACCTCATAACACAGAGGCTGGTATGACACTTTTCCTTTATCTTTACATTACCCTCTTATGAACTTTTGTAAGCATGTCACATGCATTCACATCATATGCAAACATACTTGCAATTTATATTTGTATCGTAAAATTTATCGCATAATAAATACAACTCATTACGTAATAAATGCATCATGTATTGCAACCACCTTTTGCAAGTCATAACATGTACTCTAACACTTATTGTATAACATATGCAACATATAATGCATTCACAACTTTTATTTCGAAACTTAACTTAATACATCATAAATGCAACTTAATGCATGACAAATGCACCATGAAGCTTATAACTTAAATTATAAAATATTATGCATTGTCAAAAATGCAAAACATACTTTAAACACTTTCTAAATCATAACTTGAACTTTTAAAAACATTTTGCATATCAATATGCAAGTATATTTTAAACATAATACTTGCAAATTCATTGCAAATCTTGCTTTGAATCTTTAAATCCTTTGCATAATAAATGCAAACATACTTTAAAGCATCTTGCATAATAATTGCAAGCTCATTTATAAACATATACAAAAAAGATTTAAAAATCATTTACTTCATGCCGTAGGTAAAGTTTGAAACTTACCCGTACTATGCTCTAACGTTCTCTATTCCTTTCCTGTCTCATTCCTTTTCCTCTCGTTGGTCAGCTTCTGTGTCCTGATCAAACAACAGTCGACTCATTAATTAACTTCCTTTTTATCAATCCACTCGATTGATAATAAAACATAAACATTAACATTCTGTCCCCTTGTTCACAATTTGGTATACTGTCGGTTTACCCTTCTCTTTCCTTTCCTTAGTTTTGTAACCCACTAGGTTACCTCACGTTTACTTAAACATCCTTATTAAAACTCTCGTCATATATGACGGTCATGTTACTTAACATATTACGGAACATCTTTCCTCTAATAACGTTATGCTAAATCGGAGTGTTCGACTCCATTTTAGCCTTTTTGTAAAAATGATATTTTTACCCTTGACGGGTTTTTCGTCCATTTCCTAACTTAACAAAACTTATTACTTAACTTTAACATTCCATTACATACATAATATGAAAAATTATCACTAAGAAATATTTTCTGACATCGAGCGTTTCGGGTTCGTTTTGGTCATTTTTCATAAAATGACCATTTTGCCCTCCATGTCATTTTCCTCCATTGATTCCTTGACTAAACTTTAAATCCTTAAAACTTAGCATTTATAACAATTTACTTTAAACGATTCATACTGTAAGCGAGATTGCCACTTACTTGGACTCCAAGCTAAGCGGGTCAGGTTGTACCTCGCTGTATCTACAGTATATGAAGCCTCCTCTGCAGTGCTCCTTCAGTGACCATAAATGGCTAAAAATGCTTCCTGGAGATCATACATTCTTGAACATGTCATTATGGACTCCGATAATGCAGTCTGAATCGTCTCGATTCACGTGCAGTCGGTAACGATTGATTTTCATCAGAGTAGAATTAGCTCGAACAGAGATCACCGTTGTGTTCAAAGCGTCTAAACGAGTCAGGAGGCAGTCTCAGATCATCGATCAGAGGTCCAGATTGCAAAATCCAAAAATGTCCCTTGACCGACCGTTGACTGGCGTCAAACGGCCCTGTTGATGGCGGGCTTGAGCCTACCCCCCCTAAATCGACCCTCCTGAGTCGATTGGTGGTCAATTTCCCTCAATTTGGCCTCCAACCACTTGAATCGAGAGTGGGATTTTCGGCCACAACCGGCGGTGTCGATCTCGGGTTCACGGTAGAGTTGCCGTAAAATTGGCCTAGGGAAAACGTTCCCCATGGCTCTCTGAGCAATTCCCCCCTATTGGGGCCTCTCAACACGGCATGGAAATGATGGCTCAAAGCACCTCACGGCGGCTCGCCAAGGTGGAGGTTGTTCTCCGCCCTCCCGTGGCGATTGCTCGCAATTGAAAGCTCCAAGAGCTTCGTTGTAGGCCTCTGAACGTTTCCCCCTAATCAATTTGGGGCAACGAGGCTGAGAACGGCGACGACGGTGGTGGTCCACTACGGCGACGACAGCGCACGTGGAACTTTGATTGGCCCGGCTGGGTGGTGCAATTGATGTAGGGCTTTTACTCCTCGGCTCCCTTTAGTTTTTTTGGCACCGGCGGTGTGCCTCACCGCCGTCGGAGTCGGCGGCTTCGACGGTGGTGCCATGGTGGACATAGGGCAGCTCCGGCGAGGCTTTTCCAGTTGAAATTGAGTTGGGAAAAGATACCATCATGCTCCTTTCCTCATATTGAGTCCATAGACACCAAAATCACGTCGATTGGTGGTCAGACGGAAGAGAAATCAGCTTAGGAAAAATGGGTTTTATTGCCACTTTGGGCTGCACGTGAGCCCTCCTCCGACGGCCTTTTGGGCTGGTCGGCACACCATTGAGTTCAGCTCATCGAGAGCTTTCCAACGGTGTGGGAGGTGTCGAAAACGGAGGTCAGAATCTCAAACTGATTTTTGAAGAAAGAGAGAGAAAATGTAGAGAGAGAAAGTAGAGAGAGAGAGAGCTGAGTTTATCCTAAATTTTTTCCTTTTTTTCTTTTTCTTTCTCTTCACTTTTATAAAAATTTTTTGGCCCACGCAGTCTAATTCTATACTGCGTGACCTTAAACAGTTCAATTCCTACACTACATTACTTTTGCAGTGCAATTTGCATATTGCATAATTTCATCAGTGTATTTTCTTACACTGTATTATTCTAATACCGTATAATTTCTTTATTATTATACAGTATTTTTCCTTAAATCACGTTTTTCTTCTTAATATAATCCTTAATTTAATGCATTTTCAATGCATTAAAATATCGGGTTGTTACAATAGTTTTATTGGAGCTTGAAATTATAGGTCCATTAGTCCACTCTCCATCCTTGTAAACACTGTTTGGACAAGCAGAATTATTGGTTTAATTATTTAATTTAGAAATATAAAATTTTAAATTAAATATCACTCAAAATAAATTAATTATGAATTAATTTATATTTATTAAATAATGAGATTATTTAATAATAATATTAGAAGACATACAGTGGATCTCATACAGGGAAAAGTTTTCTGTGCAGTCCAAACATTGTTCATTGTTTTCATATTTAGAACTTTTTACTTTAAGATAAATATGATTCTATTCAAAATTAAAAATTCTAAATTTGAAAACAAATAAGATCAATTGACAAGCAATGTTCTTCTCTTATAGGTTGGTGATTGGCACCACAAGTACCGAGAATCTCTCTGTGTAATGTCTGAAAATTTTAACAGTTTAAATCTAGAATTTAATTTGGATTTAAACAGTGAATTTCCTTAGTAATTCATAATTTTGTTAAATATGACATAATTTGAATTATATACTATAAATTTTGATGCACATTATGTGTATTTTTATGCAATGTGGAGTATTTTAAAATGTACAAATTTTGTAAGTTTTAAATATTCAAAAACTTGCAAAATACTCTACGATAAAATTTGTATCACATTAATTATAATTTTTGTGATATAAATTTATGAAGAATAAATTATTAATAAAAGTAAAAAAATCATGTCATAGTCTAGAACAATATAGAAATTGTCTGCTTGCTAATCAGTTAAACTAGTAAAGATTTTAGTGTTTATTGTCCAACTGTTAGAATACACTGTAAAGAGACACACAGAAGTAAATAGTACACACTATAGTACAATTATACAGAAAAAGTGTAAACACAAATAGATGAACTACTATATTGGAATTAGATAGTATGGATAAAAAGTAAGTCGATATAGTTTTGGACTGTTAAAACAAATATCTCATCAATTTTACATTAACAATGTAGGAAAAATATAATGCAGTGTAAATTTAGAATGTGTAAAAAGTAAGTGGCACCTATTAAGGTGACACTCTAAAGGTGGAAAAATTGCCACATTTCCCCCATAAAAACCTAGTTATGACCTTGTTTTTTGATGCAATTTTTAATTGCATTTTAGTTCCATCGAGGCATACTTTTTTTTTTTTTGGGTGTTCTTTATGGAACAAAAAGTGATGAAGAAAAAAGTGACTAATGTTTAACCACACACTTAGCTACAATTAGGACACCTCACTAAGGACTATTTTGTCATAAAAAATTGCTCTAAACCACTCAATACAACTAGCCAACATAGGGAAAGATGTGGAAAATTTTCCACCTTATGGGAGATGTGGCCAGTTTTCCATCTTATGGTAAACTATCTTTGGACTACTCATAGAATTAAATTTGAGATAAAAATTAATCCTATATTAGAGACCAAAATTGGTGCACATAGGGGAAGATGTGCCTACTTTCTCATCTTTGGAGTGTCACTTTAGTGGACCCCATAACTTTTTAACAAAGTCCAAATTTTCACTGGCAGTTTTTTTATATTGAGGGTATTTTTCCTATACTATAATTATTCTTTCCTACACTAGTTTAATGGTTCCACAACATTCTATACTTTTTTATATTTTCCACACAATATAATTCCTATCATGCTTAATGTTATACAGTCTAATTTCTATGCAGCTTAACTTTTGCAGTATATTCCTTGTGTTGTATTGTTCAATGCTACATAAATTTTATACTGCCTAATTATTATACTATAGAATTTTTCATATTTTCTATATTGTATTTTTTTAAACTGAATTTCTATTTTAAAATTCGTTGCAACACGTTGTACAATAATTAAGCTTTCAAGCTTTTTTTTTTTTTCTTGCTTATCATCTAGCTCTTATCCTTACTGCATTCTTTCTTCACTTAAGACTCTAGCATGATTTGTACTTTTAAAAATTCTATTTTTATTCTTACTAAATTTGTCACAAAAATTAGATTTAAACAATAATTTTTGTGACACTAAAATTGCTCTTAAAATACTTAACAAATTTTCGAGTATAAACTTTAGCTCACAAAATTTATACTTAAGTTACTTAAGATAATCCTTAATTATTGCATATATAATGCACTAAAAATTCTCGAGTATCATAGTTTCAGACCATACCTACGGCATGGGCAAAATGGTTTTCAAAACACATTATTCTTGTTATTTTACAAAATGCATTTGTTGTGCACACTATCAAGTTATAAGCAACATATATGGTATGTCACCATAATTAAAGGACTAGTCATTACGAAAATAAGAAAAGATAAGAAAACATTGTAGCAATGTCCCGACCTAAGGGGATTTTCAAGTTATGTATGTTATAGTCTCAGTGTTTTGGTGAACCACATGTGTAGTTCGTACGTACACTTAGACCCTTAGTTCAAGACAAGTTATGATAATAAATTAATGTTCATGATTAAGCATAATTGGTATCATATATTTAAAAAGAAAATACTTTATGGATTTAAGTTTGGACTTACTAAACAATAGCTTTGTTTTTCATGCTATAGAAAATCTAGCCAAAAGGCGAGAGTAGTTATTACTGTTAGGTTGGAAATGACGGTTAAGCAATGTGAAGACATGAGTATGGACACCACTTCTGAAAAGTTCCACTGTTAAAGTGTTTTTGAGATATACTATTTTGACAAAAACTATTTTAGTTTAAATGTGATATGCAATTTATATTAAACAAATGTTGTAAATATTTTTGCTAAGAATATATGTATAAAAAGAAAATGTTAATATAAGTTTAAACATTCAAGTTTTTTTTTTTTTTAAAAATATTTCTCATTTTCATGACTAAGTAAGAATGCATAAGGTAAGTACAAAGGGTTAAGTTAATAGCTCAAGCGGTCACACTCTGTGTATGGCACCACATGTAGTATAAGAAAAGGACTTGTCTCTTTTATTTTAATTTAATATGTGACATTAAAGTAAAAGAAACTTTTAAAATTAATTGGGTCTATCATTCTTTATAAATATGATCTCTTTTGTTTATTTTACACACAATTGAAAATCATGGTGAGATCGCAAAAACTCTACTAAAAACATAAGTATTAGGCTGTAGGGAGAGAAAGGGAAAAAAAAAAAAAAAGTAAATGTTCTTCCATTCTTAGTCTTGTTTTGCTCTTGTATTGATATTAGTAGGAAACAAAAGCAAGGGAATGATCTTAGAAACCCTTAATTCATTTTACGCCGACATGTATGTTCATTTAATGTCAAAGACTTGGCAAGAAAGAAGGTAGTTTTACTTAGGGAATGTCTTCCAAATAGAGGAATTCCAATCTCCTCCCTTTAACCGAGTAAACAAAATTGTATTTATATTTATTAAGTATTAAATTAATATGCACTTTAATTGTTTTACAAAAAATTTATAAAAAATTTATGTTATATATGTTTTGCACTTTTACTATGCTTCTGCATATTTTATCCAAAAATGTTTTCGAAATCCTACACTTTTTTCTTATCCTCTTTAAATATATACATATATAGGGAGTGGATTAAGTTTGGACCTCCACAACATAATATTTTTTATAAAATAATAACAATGTGCTATATTGAACATAATATTAAGCTTTGATCATCTAATGTTGTCGTATATTTTGTTTTGAAAAATGATTTAGACCATATCTTTAATGTGAAGGCTCAAAATATAAAAGAAAAGTGTGAAAAATTTTAAACAGATATATTTTTTTAAAAAAAATATTGCCTTTATTTTTGAACAATAGTTTAGACCAAAAAATTCAGTCCAAACATAAATTAGTGTTTGACAACGTTAAAAGAAAAAATAAATTCAAACAATTAGTCTAAATTGAAATTCTCAATTCAAACTCATTTATTACTGCAAAAACCATTCACTGTTTTCTTTCACTCTTCTAACTCAAGTTTAAAAATCTCATAACTTTTTCATTTCAACTTTGATTATAACGATTTTTCTTCCTATGCGTTCAAAATAAAGAAAGGAACAACTATTCATATTGCCCATGAAAATTTGTCATATACATTGAGATTTTTTAGTTTTGTTAGAAAATAATATCTTCAAATTAATGTTTTGAGCATCCATGGATTGAACAAAATATTTTGTTCAAATTGATTTTTTTTTTCTTTTAATGTTATCAAACACCAGTTTGTGTTTGGACTTAATTTTTTTGTCCAAACAATAGTTTCGAAATAGAGTCACAATATTTATAAAAAAAGCATAGATATTTCAAATCTTTCAAACTTTTTTTTTAATTTGGTGTCTCCACATTAAAAATAGGGTATTATCCTCCTGTAGAACAAAATATATAACAATATTAGACGATCAAAGGTTGATGTTGTGTTTAATACAACACATGTTATTATCTTATTAAAAAAATTATTACGTTGTATTGCCAGTCTGAACCTACTATCGTATCCACTCTTTACATATATATATATATATATATATATATATATATATATAATAATCAACAACAGATATCGGTCATGGAGGAGATCCACCAATGCCATATCAACTGATCCAACTTGTTTTGATGAACGATTGTGGGAACCACAGTTACCATTGGAATAAAGCCCATTCTAGATTTTGGATCACTAGAGAGACCATAGACCTAGTCTGAACCCAATTCTTGGTTTTTTCCCCCCTCTTGCTAGGGATTTAAAACAAAAACAAAAAGAGAATAGTGATGCCCGCCACTGGCTCCAATCAAATGTTGGACAAACTTTTTGACCCTTTATTTGTTAGGCTTCTGACACAACTCATGTGCACATGCTTCGACTTTCGGTATGAATCTAAGCTATGTTGGGGTGGGGCACCTTTGTTGGTGTTTGTTTTTTCATGGAACAAAATAAAAAAAAATTAGAATAAAAATACCCATATTTATGTTTTGTGAACCTAATACCATGACAAGAATCATATACAATTTTAGGATGAGATCAGGTTGCTTGTCTTAATCTCTCCGTACGAGAATCAGTCCCCTAAAAATACAATTACAAATATTATCATATACATATAGGTAGTATCCATCGGGGGCAATGTTGCCTAATTTTGTCGGTCTTGGTATGAAAACTAATATACAGCCATTTTCATTTCATTTGAGAGGATTAGAATAAAAAAAAAAATACTAACTAAAACTAGATTTTTTTAATATGCACCCATTTTCATTTCATTTGAGAGGATTAGAATAAAAAAATACTAATTAAAAGTGGATTTTTTTTAAGTGTAGGGAACTCAAACTTACACTTTCTAAGGAAATTAGATGTTGAATCACTGTTAGGTTATATGCCTGCAGTAAAAAAATGGATATGTTTTTATAATTTTTAGTAATGTAATATTTCACGTGTATAGATCCAAGAGTGAATCATAATTGTTACATAATATACAATATGGATTGTAATTCAAGGGTAGAGCGACACATGAACGAGAGTAGGCAGCCGTCCCTTGAAATTTTTTTCTTTCATTATTGTATATAAAATTTTGTAATAATCATATATTACCCTCCTTAAAATTATATTCCGCCTTTCTAAAATTATGTCCATCCTTCCTAAAAATTCTATATCTCCCTTCATTTATTTATTTATTTTTTACAATATTAAGTATACGCTCTACCCCTTCTAAATAATTTTTATAGCTTTGTCCTTGATTGCCATACTTGTCACATATGTAATGACATATCATTATTCTGATAAATAACAGCAGTGTATATGGTTGTCATCCTTGCACGTCAAATATTCCTTTGGTAAATATTGCACGACTTTAGTTATTCGTTTATAAGTTCCACATCGCAACTTAACACGTGGTGAAATACATCTCATAAAATTCTAGTCTGATTTTCACTCCTTTCCGTGGGGAATTGCCATGTGATCTTTATTCCTATTTCACTCCAAGCTGGATTTCAGTCAGCCTCAACTTATAATTCACATATTGTTTTGCACCTAATTCCCAAAACACGTAAGGATATTGGCGACTAATCTTTTCCCATACAAGTGTTTCTCACTCTAAAATTGCTGAAAAAACACGATTACTATATAGGCACTAGGAGTGGCGGCTTGGAATATATTCATGTTAAAGCTTTTGGAGCTTCAAAGTAACTCCCAATGACTCGTACAATTGCTCTTCTGTGCTTTTCTCGGCTTTATCTTTTTATGCTTTTTGTTCGTTTCACATTTTTTTTCCCTTCTTTTTTGCTTTTCGTCCAAATTTACTATCTAAATGATTGGACAGATGACTACCTTTAAACAATTAAAAAAAAAAAAAAACATGAAAACGCAGATGGGGAAGGGATAAAAATTAGATGCATAAATCAATGGTGCCTTTGGTCGGGAGTAATGGATCAAGTATAACATGTGTATTTGTTGTTTGGCATATTTCGATAGTTGTGGGTTGCAAAATTAAGCGTATATTAGAGAGAAAAAGCAACTTATAGGGTTTTGCAAAAGATCTCTTTTATATACATTTTTCAGAAATGACAAATAGACTTGTGTGTTTGTACAATTACATCAAAATTGGCTCCCTGAATATAAAGTGATCATTGTCACGGAAACACCAGCTTAGCATTTTTAATATATTTTTTTAAGGGAAAGCATTTACTACATTACAATTCAAAAACAGTTTGAAATATAGTTAAAATACCACATATATTCTTTAATTCTGAAAGGCAAATGCATCATTTGTGTTATAGGCAAGGATGAAATATTAGTATCGATAGAAACATCAATGCTTAAATTTTACAAAAATTCTAAAGAAAATATTGATATTGGCAAAAATTTTGATAAAAATCACAGAATTTGAAATTTTATAAGATTTGTCAATATCATAAAAAAAAATTCTATAAGGCTCAAACATAATTGGAATTCCATCTTGATTCAAACAACATTAGTGTTATGACATGTTATTTAAATAGTACTTATATAATTATGAATATAGTACATATAGGTTTGTTGACTTTTTCCCACTGTATTTCTATAAATGGGAGACTATAAATTCTCCTAATTGTTTGTTTGAGACGGTAGTGAAATGCTCGGCTTAGGATAATTAAAAATTCCATAAGCATCACAGTTTCTAAAGTCTTGATTGTATAGATATTAAGCATGAGAGTCTCATTGGAGAAGCTACTATAATTGGATCTCAAATTTATTGATTATGAACTCATAAAAATACTATCTTCATCTGATGTTAACATTCTTAATATATATAAGGCAAATATTCATTCATTGAAAATATAAAACACTAATTGGTTATTTAAAAAGAAGAAAATCTATTAAAGTTTGTATTTTTTGACATTGCTGAAATTTGGTCGAAATTTTCATAATATGCATTGAAATTTTTGTATAAAATATACTATAGATTTTTCGATATCGATGTTTTTATTGAAATTTACTGACATTTTCAATATTTTTTTGATATTTTGTCGAAATCAATATTACAATAGAAAGATATTTTGATATTTACGTCCATGATCATGGGTAAACTAGTTACCTATTACATGTATCTATACTTATTTTTCTTTGAAATTATTTTTATATACTTCTTTTTTCTTTGAACGTATTTATACTTCGCATATTATTTATAATAAAAATTAATTTCATAGTTTTTTTTGGCAAACGTGTTATTTATACTTATTATAAGATTATTTAACTAATTTTGAAGGAAAAAATAGAGACTATTGCCCTAGATGACGTCACTTACAGCATCAGGAACATCAAACCCCTTTGTTTTTTTAGATAAAGAGGGACTCTGCCCTCCAGCCTGCCCAAGAGATAATATTAATGATAAATTATTATAGAAAATAAAAGGGGTGATTGTCATTTGGGGGATTTTGATAAAAGACCTTAAGAAAAAGTATTTTTTTGATAAATAGACTAAGAAATTTTAAATTGGATAAATGACCTCTATGTCATGCCATCAAGATGCAAACAACCTCAGCAAGATGAAGAAAAAAAATTAAAGCAAGGAAAGAAACCTCAACGGGATTTAAAAAAAAATGGAGCAATTTTCCTACCTAGAAAAGCTTGATTTTTGGTGCAAAAAAAAAAAAAAAAAAGAAGCCATTTCCCCAATTAAAATTTTTGGATGGCCCTTTTATCAAATTTTCTGTCGTCAATTTCGATGATGAGTAAGTTTGCCCTGCCTCTTCACATATTATACTTTTTAAAATCGTATGATGGAGTAGGTTATAAAAAGAAAGCCAGAAATTGTAGTAAATAGTACTTTTATAAAACTAATTGCACTTAAATAGCAGGTTTTAAAATATTAATAAATAAAAAATTTATTAGATAAATTGTTATTAACTACAAATATTTCTAAAAACTGCTATTTATTTTGATTATTTACTATACAAATGTTATTTAAATTTCCCATCAAAGCAGTCCAAAATATACCTCAAAAACTTTGTGCAAACCTTAAGAAGGCAAGCAAATGAACAATGTTATAGGATAACAACGATGTTGAACATCACACATTAATTGAGGGTGGGAGTCTAATTCAGGCCCTCTCCATTCCGCGATTATCCCTCAGATTGCTTCTATGGCCGAAGGAGCTGGGGGCGTGAGGTGCACTGTATGATTCCCTTTTTTTCAGTAGCAAAAATAAATAAATAAATAAATAAAGGTAAGCCCCACAGGATATAAAGATTACAGGTTGAGCCTACTTTCTATTAGTTGTGTCATTAATTCCGGTGATACCCAAATGTTCTTCCAAACAAATAACTGAAGTGGAAAGACTCGGAAAGTAGAAAAACAAAGCGTAGCAAAAGGGAAGGAAAGACAAGGACACACATATTCATCAAGACGCTTTTTGTTTCAGAACATGAATGCTTTGTGGGTCTACGGATCTATAAGATTGCCACGTCCCTTTCCAATAACAAATTCTTAATTACTTTAGCTTTGGGTGTAGGCGTGTTTCATTACGTTTTGATATGGTGCCTAATAATTTTTTAATGTGTAACGCCTGATTAGGAGCAAATTGGGCATCTTTGGTTGGTTCCAATTTAGCAGACGCCAAACTATAAATCTCATAGGCACTTACTCGCATGCGTCTTACAAAAGTAGTTAAGCGAAGTGGTGGTATTAGGTTTAGCAAATACCGTATGCATAGAATAATAGGCAAGGGAAAATTTTGAGTAAAAAAAAAGAAAAAAAAAGCTTTAAAAAAGAAGAAGAAGTGGTAGATGGTGTGGCGGTGGCGGTGGCGTTGGCGTTGGCGTCTTGCATCCAATGTTCACATGAAAATGACCTAGGTAGAGAGGTCAAAACATGCCAGGTCTAGTGGGCTGGTACGAGCATGGTATGTTAAAAAATAAGCATAGCACGGTAAAATATAGGCACAACATGATTATTAAATAGGCCTAACCCATCCCGCTTATTAAATGGGTTGGGTTTGGTATAACTTTTGGACACGAAGTATGTTAAGGGCATGGCACGATAAGAGCCCGGCACAAACACGAGCACGCTAAAGCATTATTGGGATCTAATTACAAGTGATTAAGATCTAAAAGTATAATAAAAAGCACGAATATAGATATGGGAATGAGCACGGTCCAAGCACTTTCTGGGTACAGCCCATTTGGGCTAGGTTTAATGCTACAAAAATTAACTACGTTGGGCTTAACACAACATGATAAACAAATAAACAGGCCCAGACATGATAAGAGGCATGCTTAGGCCTAAATTAAATGGGCTGGCTGAGTCAAACCGGCCTAGCCCATTTGAATCTCTAGGTATAAAAATTGTGAAGAAGCATGAACTTTTTATTTTTAATTTTTTTTAATTGAAGGATTCAATGATAAAACATGAAAAAAAAACAGAGAAAAAAACACAAGTTAGATGCACTTTTGAATTGTCCGATTAGATCATAACCGCGCTTAAATAAAAAAAAGCATCAATAAATATGATATATCAAAAGGAAAGCACAATAGTTTAAGAGAACTTGATAAAAATTAGACCATTGAAAATGTTTATAATAATTAAATGAAACTATTAAAATCGGACCACTTTTAGATTTGTTACATATATATATATATATATATTATAATGATACAAGAAAACTTTCAGTTTTTGTTTTATCATTTTTTTATGGGTCTTCATTCAGTAGGTAGTTTTATTCATAATGTATGTTTTTAAATTATTAAATCTCGTCAAAATTATATTTTTTTAAATCTAACGATTGAAAAATAGCTACTTACAAATAAATTAGTTTTGAGGCTCTTCTCTTATATATGTATGTATGTATGCATGTATGTATGTATGTATAAAGGGAACATGAAGATAAATTGGTGGTAAAATAGTGGAGCAGAAGGAATGCGCACTAGGGAGTCCCATCCCCCTTAATTGCCAACCAAAGTTAAAATACTATTATCCTCAAGGGGACCATCCAACCCTCCGACGTGGAGAGTTCTTTTTCCCTTTTTTATTTTATTTATTTTCCCTGCAAACAGAGAGAGAGTTTAATATATGCCTTTCATGGTAGAGGGTAAAAACGGAAATTTAAAAAAAAAAAAAAAGGACTCCTTACCCCATCTGTTTCTCTGTTTTCTTTTCTATTCCTCCTACCACTACAACTCCATTCCTCCTCCAAATTTTGCTATAAATAAACAAACTTTCCCCATTGGGGCTGCCAACTACACAGGCTTTATTTTTTTATTTTTTTTAATTTCTCATTTACAGTTGCTAATTCAAAAGCCTAATTGGCATAACAAGAAGAAGATCATAAAATTCCCATCTGAATTCGAAAACGAGAAAAAATACAAAAAAAAAAAAGAATTGATCTTTTTATGCGGAAGAGATAAGATTTGAAGAAAAAACACACGTACGTTTTGATTACATTATCATCTCATTTATTTCCCCGATCGTATCTCGTTATATATTATTGATTTTCTAATTATAAATACATGTGTATATATGTCATTAATTGTGTACATATGTATATGTATATATATACATATATGAATATATATGAACGCAGTAGTAGTGGAGAGAGAGAATGGGAGTGAGATACGAGGCGGTGAAAGGGTACGAGGAGGAGAATGACGGCGGCGGTGAGGGTGGAGTGATGATGACGGCGGATCCGACGGCTACAAAAGCAGCTATGAACATGATCGGGCAAGTCCAAAGCAATCATGATCTGGAATTGGGTCTCCAAATCCCAGAAAGGCAAGAACATCAACATCAACAACGACAACGACAACCTCGTCTTGTTTCACTCGACGTCTTTCGCGGTCTTACTGTTGCGGTAATTCTTCTATTTTCTTTCCCCTTTGCTTCCTCTGCTTTTTTTTTTTTTTTTTTTCTTTTGAATTTTTATTACTAGAAATCGAGTTAAATGACAATTATTAAAAAGAAATACTGCTTAAATTTACGTAGATGTAGATATAGATGGCTCGTCGAATCATATTCATACGTTTTTCTTTTTTCTTTTTTCTTTTTTCTTTTTTCTTTTTTGAGATCATGTTTCGTACGCTTAGCTGCGGTTGCAGTCACAGGGCTGAGAAGTCGGTTGGTCAGCATTAATATAGGTTTAATTTTGATATTAAATAATTTACCTATAAAAATGGATGGCATTAATTTTTTTTTTTTTATGATTTTTAATTGTGAATACGGTATTAAGGTGTTTCAACTCAATTCAAAAGGAATTTCAACTCATGGATTATCAATTAAAAAAAAAGTATTTCAAACTGAAACAAGACACTAAAAAAATAGATATTTCATTTTATAGCAATATGATAATAAAATATAAGTAGTGGGATCCTATTTTTATGTCTCTTTTAACCGTTCCTCTTACTATTTGTTTGACAACTGAAAACATAAATAAGACCTAAATATTATAAGTAATTAAGTAATTCACTTAAGTGTGAAAATTTAAATTAAAAAAGGGTCAAAAAGACCAAAAAAAAAATGAGACAGGAGATCTGCTTCATAAACAGTGGTGTGGTTTCTTTTAATTCTTTTTTTTTTCTTTTTTATGGGGAAACGTTGTTGCTTTATAGCTCCAAATCATTTACTCACTAGGTTTTATTTTTAAAAAAAAAAAATTAGAGAGCAAGAAATGCATAACAAGCGATGATGGAGGATAAGAATTGACTTTTTCTTTTTTCTTTTATAACGCGTTTTTTTATGGAAAGTTTTCAACGAATATTGACTGTAGAATTGGAGTGGTTTCTTCCTCAAAAAAGGAAATGGAAGTGGGTTCCTAACCAAAAAAAAAAAAAAAAAAAGAGAAGAAGTGGTCATAGTAGAGCCCCATAACATAAGGTATCTTCGAAGGTCCAAAGTATTTTTCCCCTAGAAAAAGGTCCAAAGTTTTGCACTTTTTCAAATCCTTTCTTAACAATAGCAAGTTTTTTTTTTTTTTTTTGGTCGAATCACTGCATAAAATGAAACAAAATAGACGAAATAAATCATATAATTTTATTTCCCTGCAAAAAATCTTCTATGCAAAAGTTAAGTTAAAAAATTTACTATTTCATTTTCATTAAAAAATTTAATATTTCCACACACAAAAAAAAAAAAAAAAACAATATAATTTATGAATAGGAAGACGCAAGAAAACGAATATTTGCACGATTTTCGTCCCAACAGTTGCTTATATCGCCCCTTCCCCTTTAATTTTTTTTTAACAGAATATTGTAATTTTTATTTTCAAATCTAGCTTTCTTTTGGCTTAAAAATTATTCAATGGAAACTTACAAACATATATATGATATCAGTATAAATAAGTCAATAATTACATCATTGCAAAATGCTTTAAATTTCAAGAAACGTTATCATAATCTTTAACATATACGTTTTTTATTTAATTAAGATATTTTGTTCCTTAAGAAAGTATTAGTGGAATTATTTAACGAAAATATCGTGGAAACCTTTATGCTTGATGTATATAGGGGATTAGGATATTTTAATGGTTTAGATCGATTGGGAATATGACAAAAACAAAGTTGTTGGAGTGCGGCGGCAGTAGTGTGCAGGATTCGGTTCGAGGGATAATCTTTGGGTAAACGTGACTCGAAAGAAAAGAAAAGGAATCCATAATGATCAAAGTCGTATTACACACAACCCACGTAGCCAAACAGTCTAGGCTTGACGACCAACTTTCTCTTTTTTTCACTCGACAGTGGACTCATCTTCAAGTCTTTAATTTTACTTTTAGACATATAGATAAAGATTTCTCCGGAAGTAACTTATTGATAACTAGGTATATGTTTTTCTGTCGTTAAATTTACAGAAAAAATGATTTTAAATAAATTTGATGGTTGAAAATGGAGCCCTACTTGTAGGGCTACTGTCGAAAAAAGACCCTTATTAATTGACATGCCTAAAATACAAATGTGTGTGTAGGGAATGATTCTTTCCTTGTTATTTGTACTTAAATAATGTAAAATGTTAATGGTTTACTAGGGGGGAAAAAGAAGATGCAATAGAATTAGGGAGATTTTAAATTATTGGAAAACCTAAGAGATAAATATGTCATCTTTTGTTATAGTTAAAAATGGTTTGGTATATTGTAAAGTACCTTTACATGATAAAAAAAAAACATGACATTTTTGATTTGATATGAGCCGTTTTCATTTGATGCTGAACAGTTGATGATACTAGTGGACGATGCTGGTGGAATCTTTCCTTCCATCAACCACTCGCCCTGGAATGGACTAACGCTGGCTGATTATGTTATGCCATTTTTTCTCTTTATTGTTGGCGTTGCCCTTTCACTTGCCTACAAGGTAACTTTTTTGCGTTTCTTCAATATGCAGCTACAATCCTGTTGCCTTTATTTTCACATCAGCCTATATATATATATTTTTGTATTGCTTTCATATTTTCCTAATATAATAATACGCTGAGCAAACCTCAAAGTTGTCGTGGATTTAAGATATAGTAATTATATCATGATTAAGCGATTCTATTCAGCTTTACACAGAGCTGACTCTAAGAAAAGATACAAAGATGATTTTTTTTTTTTTTTTTTTAACGTTAGGACCCATTTTTGCAGGGTCCATTGTATCTTTTGCGAAGCTGGACTTCTTTTTGTATGATTATGTTACATTGGAACTCGATACTTAGTTTGCTTAGAAACGACTTCTACCTTCCCTTTTCTTTTGGATGCCTGAAAAAAATATTCTCTTATTATCTTTGGTTGCAGAAATTGCCATGCAGAGGTGTTGCAACCAAAAACGCAGCACTAAGAACGTTGAAGCTTCTAGTAGTGGGCCTTGTTCTTCAAGGTGCTCGACCGTCTAGTTGTCATAATGTTGATCTTTCCCGAACTACGTTAGTTTCAAAAGCATACTAGTTAGTTATGTACAACATTAACTAATGTTTGTTATAACTCCAATTCAGGAGGTTTTTTCCATGGAGTGAATAATTTAACTTTTGGAGTGGATATTACGCAAATGAGATTGATGGGCATACTACAGGTATATATGCTAATTCCTCATAGTTTTTATTAAAGACTAGGACCGTGCATCCAGTACTACCTAATATTTTATATTCCAAATAGTTGTCTCTGATTCTTCAAATTGGCCTAATGGGTAATGAGCACAAAGTCATTTAACAGATATTGTTTCCTTCTTTATTCTCCAGAGAATTGCCATAGCATATTTTGTAGCTGCATTGTGTGAGATTTGGCTAAAGGGCGATTCTAATGTTAATTCAGGATCATCTTTGCTGAGGAACTATCAATTTCAGTGGTAAGTAAAAACAATATTTCTCCTCTTAAATTAAAAAAAATGTATATATATACATATATATATATATATATATATATATAAATAACGAAATTCTTCTCACTCAAAGTGCCTTCTCTTGCAGGGCTGTCGCTGTGGTGATTTCTATTGTATATGTTATACTACTATACAGCTTATACGTTCCTGATTGGGAGTACCAGATTCCAATTGAAACCTCTCTCTCTCAACCTAAAACATTTTTGGTAAGATCCCAAAATTATATGTGGCTCTTCTTTCTTTAATCACACGTCATTAGCGCATTGTTATCTAACTTTACAGGATTAATATTTTACAACCTACAGGTTCTAATATAAAAAAATACACCATTTGTTACAAGGGCTCATTATTTTGTGAGTAGTGGAGTTTTAATTTTATGGAAATAAAAAAGATTTTTCTATAATTATGGCTAAACAAGTGTTCGTTAATTTCATCTCTTGGAAGGTCAAATGCGGAGTAAAGGGTGACACTGGACCAGCTTGTAATGCCGTTGGAATGATTGACCGTAAAATACTTGGTATTCAGCATCTTTATAGAAAACCAGTCTATGCACGAACAAAGGTTACTTTTCTTCTCTTTCAAAAGTAATTAATTCCCATATCATAAAATTAATACTTTTAACATAAGTAAATACTTTTACAGCTCTAATACTCAAAACTTTGACATGTCTAATTCATAAAGTCTATGATGGAAAAAATAAATAAATAAAAAGATCATCCTCACTGATACCTGTCAATCTAAGATTTATTCTTACTTCGTCTTTTAAACATAAAAAACTCTTAATTTAACTATTGAACTTTCAATTAGTTCTACTAAATCCATTCTATTAAAATTTGCGCCAAAATCAGACAAAAATAGAGGGATTAAGCAAGGTCCTGGGATATCGTCCAGTTTATTATTAAGAGAAATTTTAAAAGTATTAAATGGAAGTTTTTAAAAGAAGTAGGTGACAAAATGAGAACAGCTATAAAATTGAAGAACATTAGTGATAAATAATTCATAAAAAAAAACTCCTGATACATATCATTATCAATTCTACTTAGTGGGGCACGTGTTCTCATTTGAATTTTCAACTATTTTACAAACATGTAAATTTTATAGATGTTATGTCAGCCTTACCAATAAAAAATTTGTGCCATTGTTGAATAATAGAGAAATTTAAATATATTCTCCGCTTATATGTCTTTCTTATATTTTATATTTTACAACACTCATGTAAACATTATCTGGCTACCTAACTGATCTTTAGTCTATACAAAAAATAAATTACATATAACTGAATCACTTTCCTTTTGTGTCATTCACAGCAATGCAGCATCAACTCCCCAGATTACGGACCGCTGCCTCCCAACGCTCCTTCTTGGTGCCAAGCTCCTTTTGACCCTGAAGGAATTTTGAGGTGCCTACGTGTCATATTTTGTTTTTGCTTTTTGTTTTTTTGTTTTTGCTAGAATGTAAATTTTTTGTGTTCATCCTCCTGCGGACGTTAAATTATTTTAATGTGGTTTGTAGTTCGGTGATGGCCATTGTTACCTGCTTGGTCGGCCTGCACTACGGGCACGTCATTGTCCATTTTAAGGTGATAATATAAAAATTACCATGTTGAATTGCTTTAATTTTTGCCTTGAATAATTTTTTATTTGGCTACTTCTTAATTCTAGTTATGATATCTGGTGCAGGACCATAGGAATAGGATCCTCCAGTGGTTAATACTGTCCTCTTCTCTTTTAGCGGTAGGCTTTGCCTTGGACTGTTTTGGTGAGTGAGTTTTACTATGGAAAATAATTTTTTTTTCTCATGAAATTATGGAAAGTAATTATTTGGATATGTTTTATATAACAACAGTGTTTTACCTTGTAAATCATTATTAAATAAATAAATATCACATTATATCTCTGACTACTACATACTACATTGTAGAACTGGTCCTTTCGTGACCGACATGCAGTTCTTTTTTTATAATAACAATAATAACGGGTCGTTGTGTTACACTTGTAGGTATGCATGTGAACAAGGCTCTTTACACATTTAGTTACATGTGTGTCACGGCTGGTGCTGCAGGCATTGTCTTCGTTTCCATTTACTTGATGGTGCGGACTCCTCTACCTTTAACTCATTAACTCATATCTTAACAATGAATAAAAGTCACTAATTATCCTAATTATATAAGTTGTGATTTGGAAAGATTGATTTTGGATTTTGTAATTGGTAGGTGGACGTGTGGAGGTATAGGCGCGTCGGAATGGTGCTTGAGTGGATGGGGAAGCATGCTCTCGCCATTTTTGTTCTTGTGGCCTGCAACTTGATCCCCGTTCCCCTCCAAGGATTCTATTGGCAACAGCCTCGCAATAACATTGTACTTAAATCCTAATTATTTTCTTTCTTATACATTTATTTGAAAAATATTGGCCATCTCTAGTTCAGTCATGATTAGTAGAAGGATGGCCCTACGCTGGTGGGCCTAGGACCGGCTGATCAACCCGACTTGGAATAAATAGAATTGCTCGATTTATTTTCTTCTAATTTATTATTATTATTATTATTATTATTATTATTATTATTATTTAATTTTTCTACTTTCTAATTAACCCATGTTTCATCTCTTGCAGCTTAACCTATTCAGGGTCGGGACATGAAGGCTGACATTAATTGGCAACACGAGGTTTATCTCTTCAAAGTTACTATTTTGGTTTGGTAGATAATTTTGGAGTTACTCTTTTTAGAGGCCTATCTTCTTACGTATGGGGCATTGTACATAAAATGTAGAGTAGCTTTTTTTTCTTATTTTCTTCAAAATACTTAGCAATATATAATATTTATTATTATTATTATTATTAATTTCCAGCCAAATTGGTTTATTTTCACAAGGAATTATTAGTTCACAAGAAACGCCAAGGGTTTTTTTTTTTTTTTTAATTGAAGAATAACATGAAATCAATCAACGAGAAGTACTTTGTTTATCCATTTCTCCAAAGCGATGTCTGGATTGCACACCCAAACTGTTCTTTCAAGAAATGGCACGTTGTTTTAAAATCCTATGAAACAAACCACTCCCAAGATTATAATAAAATGAGAAAATTACATAATCGATGGTCTTTAAAAACCAGTCTAATCATTTATGCCACAAAAAAATAAAACTTACAAAAAACTTATACCACAAATTTTCATCTCTTAATAAAAACTCGTATTTTTCCCTTTCTTGATGCCCACTATAACACCCCTAAACTGGATTGTCGTTTAGCAATTTAGTTGTATCCAACCAACTTAAAAAGCGCCACTAACTACCTATATATTCCAATTAGCAAACAATTATATATTAAAGGTCTCTACTTCATAATGCAATCTTAAACAACTGTCTACAAAAGAACCATATGCATATGTACATAAACAACACTCACATATGTACAATATTCACTCCCTCTAAAATATCCCTTTGTGCTATACTTGTTGCATTATCTGTTTCTAAATATCCTTTACCATTACCCCTTCACAATTTAAAAAAAAATGAACAAATAACTATAACATGCACATAAAATGCAAAGAACACATTACTTTAAATACAATGACTCATCTAGCAAATCCATAGAAAGGTTGACTGAGTTCACTGTCCCACGACTTCTAACTTTGTCACTAGAAAAGTCTTGCTTTGACACCACCAAAAAAAAAAAAAAATCGAGAGAAGTAGTGCTTTCTAAGTTGGTTGGATATGACTAAATTGATAAATGTCCTTCTAGCTTGGACGGCATTACACCCACTCTCTTTCATCTTCTAACCAAAAAAATCTTTTTAACCTATCTCCTTCCCTCTCTTCCTTTTTCTACTCTCTTTGCCTCCATTCGTCATCAGAGTTCACAAGGGAGATCACCAATTGCCCATCGTCGAATCATCGTCAATTTTCCTTTGTCGTTTCTCACCCACCTCGAACAAAGCACCATCATTGGAGAAGATGTGGTTGTGGATCTATGAGGGAACTTCGTTGATTGAAGTTGCAGTCGCCTCCAGATAAGAGATCCAACGATGTGTTCGTAGATCGGATGGCTTCTAATTCAGCTTCCCCTTGATCATGAGGCTATCGACGTCCGTTGTTGATCCGCCTGTCATCGTCATTGTCATTCGTTGCTAAGCGGCCTGTTACTATCATTGTTTGGAGTGGCTTCATGGATCCAACATTGTAGTTTGCAGATTTGACGACTTCGACTTCGGCATTGCTGAGATCGCAAGATCGTCGTCGTCGCTCGTTGCTGATATGCTTGTTGTCATCTGTTTTTAATCTGCATGTTGTCATCGTCATCCTTCCTTGCACTCCGATGAAGATGAACAAGCGGCAGTGAGCAGAAAAAAGAGAAAGACGGAGAAAGAGGATGTCATGACAATGCGACGCTACTTCTTCGTCAACGACAGTGAGATCCATAATGGACCAATTCAATTTGACCCGTCGTTGTTCGATCATCATCGGGAGCCCTGGAGACAAGCTAACGATAATGAATATAGAGAGAAAAAGAGAAAGGATAGAGAAATAGATGGGAGAAAAATAATTCCCAATACAACACTAAAGTATCCTGGTAGAATGCGCAAAATATACTTGTAGGACACGAAAAGATATTGTGGGATGACATAAAACATATCCCACGGATTTGTAGTATGGTAATTTCACATTTTGTAGCATAAGTCCCCAAAAAAGACATTTATAAAAAGACCCCTAAAATTCAGGTCCCATACGAATTGGTCCACAAGAAAGAAAACTATGCATGGCCTAGGTTTTCACATATTATAGCGACCCCCTCCCCCTCCCCCTACCCTTCAAGAGAAAAGAGAGGAGAGGAGAGGAGCACCACGCATCGTTTGTTCATGCATGTGAAAATGGGCCAGTTCGACAATCCGATCAGAGACACGATAGGAAAAATAATCAAACCTTAACTCAACCTTAATGTGAAAATTATCTTATCATTAGTAGCGGAAATATTAAGATTACAATACTTATACAAAAGCTTGAAAATCCCCTAAATGTCCTCAATAACAATTCTTAGTTTCTAATAACATCAAAGAAATACTTAGAAATAAATATTGCATCTTAAACTTGTCATGGGACCTTGGACCATTCTTGCTCAATCATCTACATCCTTACTTGGAAGCTCACTTGCATCACGAGAACTATATAAGCATAATGCTTAGTAAGTAAACCACAGTAGTTTCACATAAAACATACTTTCATAAACATACATTATTTTTAAGTTTTTGGGCCCGTAGCATAACGTTAATCTCAAGCAGTCAGAACCCTTAACATGCATTCATAAATGGTCCTTATCTTGGAACATGCTTCCTCAAGGATTTGACCATGAAAACATGCATAATATTGGTTGGTTCATGACAACAAGAGATTTCACATCATACTCATGAAAAATCATCAAAAACATCTTTAAACATATTTATCATAACAACATACATAACTTTAAAACATACTATTGTTCAAGTGATGCAATGGAGGGTATACTTACTCAAACCGTTTAATCATGATCATCTTAGGTTCTATATATCATCATTCATTCATTCTTCACATCACATAAAATATCCTTCCTATTCCGATGAAAGTCATTGAACACCTTCATGATTCTCTATCCTCTTTTCATGCATTCATATGTATCCTTAAATATTGTGTTTCCTTAATCTTTTCTTCTTTTTCTCTTCTTGGTTTCTTCCTTATTCACTCATGGTTCATCCCCTCATTTCTTAAGTCTCACATAGACATCTCTCTATAATATCTTTCTTTCTTTGCTCTAGCTCACCTATCATTCCCTCTTATTTTCTCTCATTCCCACTCTATGCAACAAAATTAAAAAAAAAAAAAAAGAAGAAGAAAAGAAGAAGGAGAAGAAGACACATGCAGCAAAATAGGTGGGAGGACTTGTGAGAGATATAAAAGAGAAAAGCAATTTGGGTGAGAAATAAGGAAATGATGGGATAAGGAAATAATGATTAATATATTACAAATGTTATGCCAAGATGAAGTGTATCCGTGAAAAGCAGAGAGAAATTAGAGGAAAGTCAATGATTCAATAGAGGAAAATATAATGATAGTATCTTGACTATCTATAAATAGAATTCTAAATAAGTCAACCAATCATTCAATAAAGGAATAAAAGAATTAAAGATAATTTCATATTCCAATATTAGCTCCACTTGCCTAATTTCAATTATCAAAATAAGAAACCTATCATGAATCTCAATTATCATTAAAAGTCAACTATTAAAATATAATGATAATATCTTGACTAATTAGAGGCAATTCACACTTGGGATTAGAGGGAAATTAGGGGAAGAATCAACAAATTATCTCCTATTTACCATATATCAACTTTCAAAAGTAGGAAACCTTATCAATTAAATTCAATTAATCAAAAGTCAAACATTTCATTTCCTTAAATGAGGAAATAAATCCAAAAATATGCCAATCAATCAACAATCATTGTCCAATCATATAAAAAGTCAACTATTCCCCTATATGGAATAAGGAAAGAGAAGATAATATGCCAATAAATCAAAATTATATCGCAACAAACACACACATATACATAAATTACGTTAGTCATTATCCACTACAATTATACAATAGTACAAGATATTGTGCACATTACATTAATATATAACATAACTTTCCTTTCTTTTATTTTTATACAAATTAACCTTATATATAGAAACATATTAATTCTTATATTACGTAAAGATAAGTATATATATAAAAATATTTATATATAGAATATAACGTTTATATATATATAGAATACTAGTGAATTAAATCACAATTAACATATAAATTAACGTTTATTTATATTTAAAAAATTTATATATTTCTATATATATATAAACGTATTAATACTTATAAATTAACATACAAGATATATATATATATATATATATATATATATAACACATTTGCATGAAGTTCTATTATCCCATAAACACATGACAATTTCAGAAGTAAAAAAAATAAATGCATAAGTGGTAAAAATAAAACATATTCATATAATCTCAACTAGACCCTTAGCTTAAAATTTAAGATGTTACACATATGTCGGGCCTAACATTAAGGTAAGGAGGGGGGTCATTATGAGGTATATAGCTTTGATGGCATTGTTTTTCAATTTATTACTTCTATAAGAAAATTATAAATATACTCAGTTTAAAAAAAATATAAAGACATGTTGATCACAAGTATTTTAGGTTAAGGTTAGGTAAATATGTGTTATCTAAAGGTATTTTGGTCTTTTTCATAAAAAAAATGGTATGAATTAAAAGAAAAAAAAAAGCTAAAAAACAATAATAGTATAAAAAGGTAGTATACCACTTTATTTACTCACAAAGAGGCAACTATAAACTAGTCCATTTGCCCAGTCAATATATAGACCAATAATTATTGGAACCATCAACACGTGGGATAGACAAGTCAGGGTTTTTTCTAAAGTTGTTTCCACTATTAGGGTTTTTTCTTATCTTTGGGACCCATTAATGCACCACTCATCGGATTGGGGCAATGGGTTGGAGTTCGGCGCCACTTTGGGTTGGCCTCCGAACTCTTAGCCCTTGGAAGGTTGGCCAGGTAATACAGTGCAGAGTGCTTTGGGAAAGGTGTTGTTTGCTCACACTGTGTATCTAGGGGGTGTGGTGAAGACGACAGCAATCCCATTAGGATAATAAAAGAAATTGGTACGACACACAAAATATCCCTGTGAGGCATGAAAAATATCCACATATGACATGAAGCATATCCCACTAGGTTTGTGGCATAACAATTTTTTACATCTTTAGCATGTCACAAAAAATGGCATTTATGAAAATGCCTTTAAAAATTGGGTTAAGTTCAATGGGTTCCATACGACTTAGCCCGCAAGATAGAAAACTATGCTCGACTTAGGTTTTCATATAAGTCAGACCTAGCATTAAGGCAAAGCCGAGGTCAATTTGAGGAATACTGCTTTTATGGTATTGTTTTTTAATTTTACAACTTCTATAAGAAAGTTTAAAAAATATTCTTTAAAAAATGTAAAAACATATTGATTACAAGTATTTTGGGTTTGGATTCGGCAAATATGTGTTATCTAAACGTATTTTGGTTTTTTCAGCTAAGAGAAATGGAATGGATCACACGAAGAAAAAAATAAGAAAACAATAATAGTAGTTAAAAAGTGGTACACCACCTAATCTACTTGTGAAGAGGTGACGACAAACCAATCCCTTTGCACAATCCATATTTAGGCCAATAATTATCGAAATCATCAACACATGGAATGGATGGATCATGGGCTTTTTCTAAAATTGTTTCCATTGCTAGGGTTTTTTTTCTTATCTTTGCTACTTTTAGTGTGCCGCCTCATCAGATTGGGGCAATGAGCTAAAGTCCAGTGCTGCCTTTAGGTTGGCCTCCATATCCTAGCCCTCAGAAGGGTGGCCTGATGATGTAGCGTGGAGTGCTCTTGGGAGGATGTTGTTTGCTTGTGGTGGGGAGAGGTCCGGAGCTTGATGGGGAGGTTTCACTCGAGGGATGGACTGTGCTCTCTAGCCTTCATCGGAGATGGACTGGCAACATGATGGACGGAGATGGGGTGGTGTCCTTCCTCATAGTTTTGAGACGTGTCAAACTCTAGCTTACTCGGCTTTATTGAGGCTTCAGCCTTGGTAGGGAGGTGGAATTAGGTTGATGGTGTTGGTGTCTATGATCAACAAATGAGGGTAGCTATGAGGGTTTCTCTCACTGTGGTGGCCAGTCAATCTTTGGAGGTTCTATTGCTACCATATGGGTTTTATCTACTTGTTTTAGTTTGTGTTTGTCAAATAAAATTCATTTTGTTTGCACCATTTAGTTGTAGTTTGTTATTACTATTTTGTTGGTTTTCATGGTAATAACGGAGGCAGTTTTCTTACCTTCCATTGTAGTGTTTTTGTTTAGCTCACCAGTTTTGGTGTGTTGTAGTCTTGTGTTTGGCCTCAGTACTATTAGTCTCTCGCTTGGTTGATCGAAGTTACCCATCGCCTATAGAGGTGTGTTTGAAAAAGCCATCTATGTGATCAATTAGTTATATGTTTTTTTATTTTCTTTTTAGACTCGATAAACATTTTACCCTGTCGTGGGTTTCAATTAAATATTGGTGGTTTCGGTATGTGGTTGAGGTTGAATCACTATATGCATAATGGTCTTTTGCATCTAAATTAATGCTGTATAATTCTAGTTTGGAAGGCAATTACAATTTAAAAAGAAAATCAACACATGAGATGGGAAAGGATCATAATGTCATTTCCTCATTTTTTTTTTTTTTTGACTCTACAAAAGTGAAAAGTCCTGTCCCCTGCTTTTTAATAAAACAAATCTAAGGAAAAAAAAACAACATGCACGTAATTGTCGTTTCTTTCCTCATCCAAAGAGTAAAGTCATAAAGTAGACGTGGATTTCAAATCAGGAAACTGTTTGTGGTCTCCATAATTGCATTGATTAAGAATTAAAATTAGATTGGTTCTTTTCTACCCTTTTACAGTGAACCTTCATAAGATTAGATAAAAGCACGTGATCACGTGAATAGCCATTCATTGCTGGCGGGCACACTGCACAGTGCACATATACAATGGATTTTTAATTAAAATATTTCTTTTTCTTGAACACAAATATATAACAATCAAATCGTCAATGTATTATATTATTTAAAACGTTAACAACTTATTTGTCATATAGTTATCTTGTAGGTAGGGAGGGTAAGAAACCATAGGTGGATGCAATTCTAAATCCTTAAATTTTCCTTTGAAAAAAAGAAGTTAATGAATTTCTCTCTGTTTTTTGAAAATAGTTAATGAAAGTAGTGTTAGGGGCACAATTTTAATTCTAACTTTTTTTAATTTATGAACCGTCAACTTTAATTTCAATTTTTTATTATTATCAATTTATGTTCCAATTTTTTTAACAGTTAGTAACAAAACAACAGCAACTTAAAAGTTTGTAAACAAAAAGTTGAGATTAAAGTTGGTCTCACTCACTTAATTCTTCATTGTATTTTGTTATTTATGTTATTTTATTTTTTTATTTATTTTATTAGCTTGTACATGATATGTTAATATGACTCCATCTCTATCTTTCATAAAAATTAAGAGCAATATAATCCTTATTAAAGGCCAACCAATCTAATGTTTAGGTATTAAGAAACATTTCAGCCATAAATGATCAAATTTCGTTAAATTATTATACAATTATAATGTAATATGACGGTCTAAAATTATTTTTACCAGTATAATTTTGTAATTTACTCGATCAAAGAACAGCCTTCATTTGACGTTTATGGTTGGAATTGTAGTTAGAACCAAGTTGATTTAAAACACTCTCAGCTTCACAATATTGCTATGTTTTTCTTTATATTGTAGTAGCAAAAGGTATGGACAGTCGAGACGGCGTTTTGGACTGTGGGTGCCAAACAAGCTGTTAGCATTTTTATTGCCATTCTTTATTTCAAAAAGAAAAAGAAAAAAAAAAAAAAAAGAAGGTAAAAACACATTATACATAAACGGTTAACTAACTTTTTATAAAAATCTGATATGATTTGAGAATTACAACATCATCAATCAATATAAGAGAAACAAGAACAGTAAAACTGCATAATAACCAAATACTTAAGACAAATACAAGGCCCATGCTGGGAAGCAGAGTGATGCATGTTTCATAATAACTCTCCAACAAAGGAAAGACGAAAATGAATACTGGCAATCAGGTAAAGGACAGCAGTGCAAGGGGAGATAGACGATGAATGGTTCAAATACGAAATTAAACCACTCTGGTCTGAATCGGCCTCTTAACTTTTAATAAATAATGAATGAAGAGGTTGGTTTGGTTGATTGTTGGGGGGTGAAAATGGAATTTTTCGTAGCTCAGGGACAGATCTCATAAAAGCCAATAAATATGGTGTAATAATTAAGAAAATGTGATTATAAGGGCTTTTAAGAGAGAGAATTTTTAGATGTCACCGTCACGGGTGCACTCTGGGGACATGGTTGGGTATCTAACACGATCGGTGCAGTAGTTGTAGATGGTGTATTTTTGAAGGACCCACTTGCGCCTCCTCCACTGAAGGCCGTCGAGATCTTGGAATTCTTTCTGGTCCCACCACCTCTTGCCTTGGGTTGCACAGAACTTGGCCTGGACCGACGATTCACAGCCGTCGATGTGGAAGCCAGTGTAGGATGCGATGAATGGGGCCTTGGACCAGTCCGTCTTCTCAAGCCCACCTCTCGTGGCCCAATCGTCGGCGTTCCACAGGCTCGAGTATATCTTCATTGGCTGGTTGAATGGGAATTTCACCCCCAAGTCCTTGCAGTTCTTGAACACCCTGATTGGCACGTCGTCTACGAAGAATCTGCTCCCGTTCCCCGATGCCAAAATGCCAAAATATTGTATTATCATTAGTCATGTAATAATAACATAAATATTTCTCAGGGGTAAAATAGTAATAATTACATACATATCTGGGATGTCACTCGTTATATCTGATCTATGATCTAATCCAAAAGAGATCATATGTAGTACTCTGGCTGCCAATATAATATAATATAATATAAAAGTGTATCAATAATGTAAACAGAACAAAGATGCTTCAAAAATTCAAAAAGATAAAAAGTGAAACTCCTATTCCAATGATTTTGTTTCCAAGCTTTGTCGGCCTCCAATAATCAAATTCCCACCCTAAGAACCACTCTTTAATATTTATGGGTTGTGCATTTTGGTATCTTAGTCTTAAATTCCTAGCCAGCAAATTATCAACACAAAGGACCAAAATAACAAATTAAAGGTCTTACTGTGGATGCCCACCAACCATACTCATTAGTCATTACCACCCCACCACCTCTCTTCTCAAATTGTCCTTTTTCTCTCTCTTAGGATAACGAAAGACTAAACAAATCTCTTCTTTGGTCGGAAAATATACACTTTCAAGACCTATTCTCCAAAGTCGCACCCAGAAGGCCAATCATACATGATCAAAACTTGGGACATGACCTATATACTAGAAATCTACAACCAAGCCCATTAATCCACTTCCTACGAGCAGGGACCCCCTGGAGGCAAAAAAAAATTAATAAAAGAGCCAAGATATTGACTGAACTTAATGATATGGGATTAGAGTTTTGGAAATACATTTTTAAAAAATGAGACAAAATATAATTTTATAATATTTTATATAAAAAAGAAAAAAAATTTCAAAGAGACGATCGCTCACTCTCTCCCTGACTGGCTTCCAGCAAACAAACAATAAACGTTTAATTAGGGAAAAAAGGAAAGGAGATTGAGGATGAATCAATAAAAGCAAGAGAAAGGGACTTACACAATCTGGTAGAGGTTCCAGAGTACAGAGTAGGAGTGGAAATCGTTGGCGGGATCAAACCAAAGGTAAATCCTTTGCTCTCTGTCTCCTTTCCCTCCCGTGAACACATTCGTTTGCAAAATGTAAGGCTGCCCTGTCCTGTTCCCCAAAAACTCGAAATCTATTTCATCATGCTCCGAGTTCTGAGAAGATAGCTGCAAAAACATCCACCAAAAGTGCAAAAAATCATTTCTCTCTCTCTCTTTTGTTTTTCTTGCTTTTTTTTAACCCAAAAAAAAAAACTTACATAGAAGGCAGTGACTGTTCCAGCAGAGTCACCCGGGACGAGCTTTATTTGCATATTGAAGTGGCCGAACAAGTATGATCCTTTGGATTGAAAACCAGTACCTTTTCAACCAAAAAAAAAAAAGAAATATTAAACAAAAAGACCAATGGTGGAGAAATAATGGGATTAGAGGTGAAAGATTGATTACCAGTGTATTTGTCCAAGTGGAGCTGAATATTTGCGCCATTGTTGAAATACTTAATATGATCGAAAGCCCACGTGGGGTTATAGTTTCTGCCGAATGGCACATTCACTGCCTTCTTTGGGGCGGCTCCCATCGTTCCGGACACCATTACAAGCACTAAACCCAAACACACCGTCGTCCATTGCAGCTGAGAAGCCATTTTCTTTTCTTCTACTGACAAAAACAAAAACAGTCAAATGTGTTTTTAAAAGTGAGTTTAGTTCTCAAAAAACAAACGAATGTGGAAAACAAAAACCCACTGATGTAGGAAAGAAATATGAGGCGCGTGTGTGTGTTTACCTCAGATGAAGAGAGAGAGAGAGAGAGAGAGGAGAGAGGGGGGAGCGGGGGGTCCAAGGCGTGAAGACTGGTGAAGACCGATGAGGAAAAGGGGCAGGGGGAACGCCCTTTTGTAGGCTCATGTTTTTTATCTTCACGTGGTCCCTACAAATATATTTATTAGCAGACGGATCTTGTGCAAGGTGTCGTTTGCCATATGGATATGTGATTATTTAAATATAATCTTGGGGAACAAAAAGTGGAAGCATCCTGCAGACTGCTGTTCTAGTACAAATAATTATTGTGGTTTAGTAAGAAAAAAGAACTATCATTGACGGCGGTGTGGATGGCAGCAGGTTCTAACTGTGTTTTTCTTGTGTGGGTTATATCTATCTCACAAATATAACGGTAAAATATAGCTTAAAAAATATATTATATATTAAATTGATGTTTATAATTTTATAAATAATAGAATTATAACTCGTAGATAAAATGATTTTTCTTTTCTAATTAGAGCTTTCTAATGCTATAAAGATGGTTTATACGCGGTGTGTATTTTTTAAGTTTAGAGCTTATTCGCTGTTGCTTTTTTAAAAGCTATTTGTGAGTTTTGAGCAATTTCTATTTCTATTTTGCATGAGATTCTAGATGATTTTCTTGGGAAAAAAAGTTACAAAAATGTAGGGTTTTTTTTTTAAGAAAAGTTCTTCACTTGCAAAACTTATTTCATAGCTTATTTTAAGATTATAAAAGTTATTCTAATATTTGTATCGTCTATTAAAACATCAAAATACAATTTTGATCCCATTAAACTCTTTTTTGAAAATACAATCTTAAATACTAACTAAAAAAATCATAGAGTTACTTTTCTTTTTTGGCGATGGACTAAAAGCACTGGCAAAAATAATGCTAAAAGGGCAAAAATAATAAAAATGATAAAATTTGACCATTTAGAACAATATCTTATTGATAATGCAAAAAGTTTTCTTTCTCTATTGAATAATTCTAATCATTATATGTTTTCCCTTAGTATGGACTGTCAAAATTTTGTTTCGAGTAAAACTCTAATATATAATAAAATAATGTCAAAGGGAGAATTTTATGGTATAAGATTAAAAAAAACAAATCATCATTGAGATATATAGTTTTAATATTTTCATAGATTTTTCTTAAACTGTGATGTTTTATTAGTTTTATATCATTCTAATGTGATCCAAGGGCTAAAAAATTATCTTATCAGTACTCTTCTACCGTTCCAACGGCTAAAACTAGATGTGGCAATAATTGTATTCGTGTCATGTTCGTGTCGACACGTTTACAGCATGATACGTTTAGCCCAAACACGAATATGGCACAATTAAAAAACGTATTAAAAATGCAAATACAAACACGATACGCCTATGGCACGCGTAACACGGTACGACACGATTAACACGATTATTAAACGTGCCGTGACGGGTTGACACGATAACAATATGCATATAATACGTTTATGACTCAATTAACCAAAAATTAAAAAAAATAAAAAAATTAATTTTTTTTTTAAAAAAGCCAATAAAAAAATTTAACAAAAACACAATATCTAATTAATAATAACCTACTATAAATATTTCAAATATTTTTATTTTTTAGTTTAAATGTGTTATAAATGGACGGGTTGTGCCGTGTCAACACGTTTTCGGCCCGTTTAATTAAATTTGTTGAGGCGTGTTTAGCGTGTTAGCACGAATCCAGCCCGTTTATTTTTGTGTTATTTGTGCCAACCTATTTATAGCACAATTAATAAACATGCAGCCTAAACCTGTTTATCTCGTATTGTTTTAATATCATGTTATTATGTGTCTGAAATGGTCGACTCTAGCTAAAACATTGTCTGATCGGTAGTATTTCACCGTGCCTTTATTGTGTAAAATAGTAAAAGTGCCGTGTCTAGTTTCAAAAGGTATCATGAATGGTTCAGTGTTGATGATCAGTACGTTTTATTAAATTATTGACTCGTTGAATATAAGCATAGTGTTTATGACATACTTAATAAATAGACTATGGATTTATACTTTTGTAATTAATTGATTTATAGACCTTAAATTATTCTCGCACTAGCAAGTGATTTGCCCCGGAATATTGCAAATGTAGAAGGAAACTTAAACGAGAGATTCATCCGTTGAGGAGCGACGAAAGTCTGCCTTAGTGATCTAACGGTGTTTGGATCATTCAGTCTAAAATTAACATTCATCATATAAATATATTTTAAATAATCCATATTGTTTTTATATTAAAAAAAAGGAGAAGAAATTAGATATTCTCTCTCAAATTCTCTCATTTTAATCCGTGTAAGTGGCTACGGAGACATGAGAGGTGGGTCGGCCTTGAGCCCATGACTTATGTTCTGCAGTGTTTTCAAGTCATTCCAAAGACGCTGGGACATTGTGTTTGTCCTCATAATTTATCTTTTGTTCACTGTTTTTTTTTTTTTTTTTTTTGAACTCTAGGACTGTTCTTGTGCTTTCTGTCTCTCTTTTGCGCTTTTTTGCAACTTCAATTTGGCTCAAATCTGTTGTCGGCTTCTTATAAAAAGGAGATTTGTTTCTCTCTTCTGCTATGGAATAATTGTGTTCCTATTATTTTTCTTCTCTTTTTTTTGGGATAATTTTGTTCATTTCAAAAATAATATCAATAATAATTGTGGGCAGAAGTAAACCGAGTCAGGCAAATAATTAATAGGGTGGTTGGGAAGTGCAATTAGAATTGAAAATGTTGATTTAAAACCGTAATATGTAAGAGCTTTACGCTGTAGTAATTTTTTATTTTTATATTGTAGCATATGAGAATTTTACGCTATAGTAATTTTTTATTTTTTATAATAACTATTGAAAATTTTATGTTGTTTGTTGGTTGGAACAAACAGTTTCAACCGAGATGTTAAACAACCCATAAGTGGATTCATAGTAAAGCATTTAGCATATTAAGCTTGAAAAAAGAGTAGAAATTGTTGAACTGCACAATAAATAAGGCCCCAAATCATTCAAAAATGCACGTGTAGTGTAGTGCAAACCAGCTCCCTAAATTAAATCAACAGGATCCATGTATATGCACTCATCTTTTATTTTAGGATTAACAAAGAGAGGGAAAGAAAAGGAAAAATAACTGTCACTCTTGTGTTCTGTGCATGCAAATACGCTTCTACAAAAGGATAACGACATAAATGTTTAAGTATTAGTATTTATTATAGGAACTCTTTATAATTTAATTCTGAAATAAATTGCCAGTATAGAAATACACAAATCTATGATGATTAAATATAAAGAAATTTAAAAGTCAGCAGATTATGTAATTCCTTCTTCCTTGAATATGACTTTTATGATTTTCTGAAGCTTTTGGAGAGCACATATTTGGGCCGTGAGAGGCCCGGAGTGGTAAAAGCGTCCCTAAATCACGGCGGGACACAGTGTGAGACTCATGTGACAATGTGACTGGGAATTAGAGAAGTTACCGTCACCAGTCTGCCACTGCCATTTTTAGTTGCAAAGTCTGCCACTTTCTTACGTCTTGCATAATAATCTCATCACAGCTAAGCTGAGGACTGCAAACTTTAAATAATTTTGTTAGGGCATCCTTTTGGTTAGAATTTCTGTCTGTACGGATGATACTTGTTTTAAAACCGTTAGATACTTATTGATGAGAATTGTTATTAGTTTCTATTAAAGAAATTGTCAATTTCTTGTCAATTTGACAATTTTTATTGTAGATACCATAAAAAAAAGTCTTAGTAAGTATTTGATTTGAAATATGTTAGTAACCAATAGGATCACATTGTAAAAAAACACTAAAAAATTGAAAAGAAATTTAATATTCATTTGTAAGAAAACATACTATAATAAAAATGTTAGAATTAAGGTTTTTTTTTTCCTCCGTTAGAATTATACCTCAAATATGTGAGACAAATGCTTTAAATATTATTTAGGTTTGATACCCAAGAAAAAAGTAATTCACAAAATTGTGATGGTCATATGACACATTTTCAAGTGTTTAATGATGTTTGACAGGTGGAATTTTTTTGTTGGAGTATCACACTTGATAAAAGCTGCTTTAATTTTTAATAGAAAATTGATAGATAATACTTAATTAGTTGATACCAATGTGATTTAAAAATAATTAATCTAATAATTATAATTTTATTGATATTATATTTAAAAAAACGGTTAAAATTAAAAATTTTGATTTAAAAAATAAAACATACAAGAGTTTTATATTGTAATTTTTTACTATAATATGTAAAAATTTTATATTATTTATAATTATAATTAATGATTAAAATCGCTATTTTAGATGGGCCAATAGTGTTGGGAAGCTAGAGTTGATCAATACATTTTTTGGGGTTGAATTATTGGTTTTGATTATTTAATTAGTGTAGAGAAACTGCAAATGCAGTTGCCGCGTCTGAGGTTGAGATTATTGGATATGGACCACAGACCGAAAAGTGATAATCGGAGTGTTGACCGCTTTGAAACGATTCTCAAGGGTCCATTAATTGGTGGAATAGTCGATATAAAGATGACAAAATACGTCTTTGGCAACCAAGGTCGGGGAAAAGAAAGATTAGACTAAAAAAAAAAAAAAACAGAGAAAATGAAAAAGAAAGGCACATGATGTTGGCGAGCATGTGGATGGTCGGCAGCAGAACAACAGTGACCAACCTGAGCACATGACATGAATGGCCTTCTCTAGTTGCAATCCTCTTTTTGTTTCTTTTTAGGGAATTTTTAGGAAATTCTTACAGTAAAATAGGCAATTTTGCTTATTAAACTACGATGTTTTAGCTTTCATATTAAAATTTTAACAGTTTAATTTGTGATTTTTTTGTTAAAATTTGAGAAAATCACATGTTATGTCATATATTTAAAAGTTGTGTTTATTTAATCTGCACTTAAAAAAAATTATATCACATTATCATTCATATTTTATGTTAAGTTGCCACAAATAAATTTGTATAGCATTTATAGAAAGCAAATATTAAAATATTACATATATGAAATTTTTTCTTAAAAATTTGTAGCATACGATACAAAACTATTTCGAGGTGCACATCATACGGTTAATAAGTTAATCTAATAACTAAAAAATTCATGCTAGACTGGTGGAACAAAATTGTTTTCTTTATCATGAAAATTATATTCCTTTTAATTTTAAAATTCAGCCACAAAACTATACATACAATCTTCAATACAAATGTAAGTATATTTAACAGAATATATATGATACAAAAATTATAAACATTAGATGCTCAAATGATGTGTTTATTTTATGCTTTGATGTATTATTTTGTTTTGAAATTTATATTACTTTTTGTCATAATAAAATTTTTACTTTTATAAAAAAAATAAATAGATTAAAAATAATAATATTATTGAGTATTAAGGAAAAAAGATTAACATTTTAATCGATAGTCACTGACGCAAAAATATAACATATATATGCTATATTTGATGTTGAATTTAATAGGGAGTATGACATACTAAATTTGAAATTAAATATCATTGGATAGCATAATGGTTTTCTTGCCAAATATCAAATTTTGACATTCATGTAGAAATTTAGCATTGTATTTAAAATATATATTGGGTTATTTATCTTTTTATACCAAGTGTCTTAGATTTATTCAAACACTATGCTTATTGTTTATGATTTCATCAAATGCATGCCTTCTTATTGAATTAAATACATGAGTTTATACTATTTTCAATTAGCTTTCAATATTATCTATAAAAATTGTTCAAAATACCTTCAAATAAAAAATAAGAAACCTTTGAAAACTTTTTAAAAAAAAAACTAAGTGTTTTGACACAAAAAATGTCTAGAATATCCCTTAGAAATGAATTTTATGTATTTTTGTTTTTGTTTTCTTTTTATGTTTTTAAAAAATTTTAATTTTTTTCTCCTTTACTTGAGGATAGCTTAATCATTTCAAGAGTCAAAATCAATTATTGACTAAGATAAAATATAGATTTATATATTTTATTTAATTTGAAAGTATGCATTCGGTGAGATAAAAAACTGAAAATAAAATTTGTGAATAAACATATATCATAAGATATAAAAAGGTAAACAACCGTATTATATATTTGATACTAAAAAGTTTAAAAATGACGTATTTGATTTGTTGTTTTATTTTTGTGTTTCAAGCTTATATTACATTTGCTCTTTGTTGTTGTTATTAAGCTTTAGGACTTGTAAAAACATTCGTTTATAAATATTAAAATAATATGAAAATGAATGCAGTAATGATTAAATGAAAGGGTCAATACATTAAATGATAAGAGTTAATTATATTACTATACCTTATAGTTTTGATTATTTCTCAATTTGTCCCTTTGTTTTTAAAAACTACAAAGGTTGTTTTAATTTTATCTCTTACAGACTTTTCCAAACAAAAAAACATAGGAATAAGATAAAAATACATTTAATTAGACCTAATTTGTTTAAAAAATATATTTTTTTTTTTAAGAAAAATTTTTAAAAAATATTTTAAAATTTAAAAAGTCATAAATTTAAGATTTTTTTTCTAAATTTGGTGTTTTGTTTTGGGATTTTTTAAATATAAAATACTTTTCATAGCTTTTTTAAGGATAATTATGTTGTTTTATCTAATTTTTTCTCTTCAAAATGATAAAATTGAAATAAGTTTTTAAAATTCAAAGGATAACTTTATAGTTTTTAAAAATAAAGAGACAGATTGAGAAAAAGTTAAACCAAGAAGTACAATTATGTAACTAACCCTAAATAATAATTAAATGCCAAAAATTTGATTTAGCACTATAAGTTGCATTATGTCGTTGGATAATTTTTCCATTTAAGCATTAAAATTTGTCATTGAATACTAATTGATCTTATATATATTAGATATTATTAATCCATTATAACGCTGCATGTCAACTCTAAAATCACCCTTACAATAAAAAATTCCACACAATCTTAGATATAAATTTTAACTAATTAAAAATATCAATCAGTATTTATTTCTAGTAATACTTATTTTGGAATGTCAAAACAACTTCTTAGCAAGAAGAATCTACACTAGCCAGCACTGCTTTATTATAACAATACGTCACATTAAAATAGAAAGACTTGCAATTTTAAGGAGACAAAATCTAAATTCACCATCTAAAATTGTATTATTATATATTTATTATTGGGAGGGGAAATTGAGAGCTGTACTTGCTGTTTATGGAGTTGTGGGGGAGAGGGCTGATCGCCTGGCCCCATCTGGCTAGACCTGGCTCAATCTCCCGCGCATATGTTAGGATTTTGCAAGCTGATTCTGAACTGTCCTCGTTTGAGCTCATCACTTTGCAGTTCCCAGTTCCACTCTCTTTCCTCTTTTCTCTCTCCTCACCCCTCTGTCCAAGCCTTCCACTTGCACCAACTCGTCCTCTCCAGTTGTCATCTTTTGCCACATTCAATTAACAAATCCCCCCACTTTCTGTTTCCTTTTGTTCTGTCTCAGCAACGCCCATTAATACGATCTTCTCATATTTTCTCTTCGGGAAAATAAAAAGGAATTTTTATGGTAGGTGGTGAAAAAATAATTTATCCATAGATACACCGCTATATAAAGATGTTTAAGAACCGAAACTCTTAATTTTAACCGTAACTAATATAAAATTTTTATATGTTATAAAATTTAGAGTTTAAACTTTTTTACCAATGTAAAAAAAAAAAATGATTATAATCATGGTTAGAAACAAAATCTTATCGATGGGGATCAATATCAGGGAAGAATCATGGAACTAACTGGAATGTCCTAGGGTATGAATACGTTATAGTAAGTTACCACCCTCTTTCCAGCCCAAAAAGGAGAGAGAGAGCATCCACATTGCTTAGGGGTACATTAGTAATTATACAACACATGTGATGATCTCACATAAGTGTGTTGCTAAATTGGGAAATAAGGAGAAGATTTCCATGTGCGAAAGAAATATAGTTCTTTAATAAAATAATATATCAAAAAAAGAGCTTTGTTCACACAATTGTTCATATCTCTTGGCAATACCAAAAAATACAAGGGCCGAATTGAATCCTAAAAAAGAAAATTTATAAAAAAAAAAAAGCATATTTAATTTAGGAAAGAATTTTCAACCTTCTGGTATTGCCACTGCCGTTTTAGTTTTACTCGTGAGAATATTGCAAAACTGCCTTTCAAGTTCCTATTAGCAGGAATTTTTCTTTTTTCTTTTTTCTTTTTCTCTCTTGAAGATAATTAGGAATTTAGGTGGGAGATGGCACAATTGGGTAAGAACAAGTCCAGCTAAGGAGTGTCATTTCTATTAAGACTGTCATCCTAACGAGACAAATTATATTCATCGTACGAACTGATTTTTCTTACCAAATATATGTTTCTCACAATATGTTTTTGGAGACGAAAGAACACAACACGTGTCGTATATATTCTCACAATCTACTAATTATTTCAACTTAATTGTCTCTTCTGGCATCCTTCCAAATCCCAATTATATGCCACTATCAAAAATCGAATATCGCCTCGAACAAGATATGCATAAATTCAGAAGATTGCAATGACTTCTTAGCGTTATTGTTTTCTCTTCCGAACCATGCATAATACATATGCATGTATGTTTGTGTGTGTGTGCATATATATATATATATATGCATATATAAATATATATGATTTTTCTATTGTTCCTTCAAGGGACCATCCCTTAAAATTAATAAAGAAGTAAAAATCATAATATGATGATCATTAATTAATATTAATATTAAAGCTACGAAACATAATTTTTAGATGATTAAATTTCTTGTTCATACGTCAATTTAACATTAATAGATGTTAAAGACGTATAACATAATTTTTTAAACGATTAAATTTCTTAGTATTATATAAATGGAACATTGATGTTATATTTCATAATGTTCATGTTATATTTTCTCTTTTATCTATTACATTAGATGAGCCTTTTTTGGAAGGAACAATACAAAAAAAGCCCTGCAAATATTATATGTTTTATATATATATATATATATATATATATAATATTATAGTAAGGTGGTGTAACTCTACGAAGTCAAATTACTTCAATACTAAAAGCCAACTGTTTGTATATCGTCAATGGAAGGTCTTGGATTGGAAAGCATGTGGACCTTGGTTATTATTCGTTAATTACAATGTAATTAGATCGTTAATTATTCGTTGTGTCGACAGTGGAGATAAATTAGATGATATGTAATGTACAATAGTATATAGTTGGCATAGCTTTTTGGAGAAGGGTTGGAACCCAACACGTGCATGTGGCAATTAATGCTTATGATAATGATGTATATAGTTTTCGAAGTCACTTCCCGTCTCCAGATTCCAAGTATTATGTACTGAATAATTACTTCCGTTGTCATATAACTTTTGTTTTTATTTTTTTTATTTTTATTACATACTGATTGACAAAGCTTCTTAGTTATATGTGTGTGTGCATATATACATATATATATATATATGTTCATGCATATTAATTAAAACTAGTATGATAATCTCTCTCTCTACCTTCAGATGGCCGCGTGTCGTCTGCTTTGGAATGTATTGGTTGACTACTTGTGATTGTCGCTGGGTTAACACACGACGGACTTTTAGTTAACGCAACTTGTACATCTCGTTTAGGAAAACTTATGATAGCACGAACATTTCGATCCTACTAATAGGTTTTATCCTTTTTAAGCGTTGAATTAATTGTTTAATGATCTTATTGTTGTACGTTGTAAATTTTTTACATGTATGGTTTTAGATCAAAGGTTTGAAAAGTCAATCCAATAAATAAACAACAAGATTCAATGGTAAAATTAAAATGCATGTCATGTTATAGAAGTTAAAAATAAAAAAATAAAAACAAACTAATTTGTAATGGCAAATTTGGACAAATTTTAGAATTCTTTAGAAAGTAGAAACTTCAATTGTGTCTTGCACCAATTCAAATGCCACCAAATTTGCGCAATAATCCATCTGATTCTATCTAGAGTGTTCATAATTGAAACCTCCACCCAATCACCCCACACCAATTGGGTTGAATTGGCCACACGTAATTTGATGTGGGTCAAGATAATTTCAAATCCATACTTTTTCGTTTGGTTTGCGGTTTAACCACCATTCCGCAAAAACGACAGATTTACTAATTTTGTGGTTTTCTTGAATGAAAATGTCTGATAAGGTTTGGAAAGTTGGTAATTTATGTGGTACCCTACTCTCCCTAGCATGGTAAACTCTTTTCTACTCTCACCAAAAACAAAAAATGCGGAGCTTGTTGTTAAGATAAATGACCTAAAAGCATTCGTTAAAGGACATATTTATAAATAAATAAAGTGAATTTTTATTATATTTGTGTGCGTGTATTACGAATACTTTATAAATATCATTAAAATTTCATGGTTATCTATATGACATTAGAAATTGTATTTAGGTATTATATACATGTAGATAATATTTGAGGATGATAATTGAAATAACCAGTAATATATAATTAATTATTAATTAAGTTTAGAATCTTTAGAGCGTTACTAGTGCATGTTATTTTCATTGGGAATGAATGGTTTTATCCAAACCGTTATATAGTGAGTCATTAAATAAGTGCACTATATATGATGAGATTATATAGGATTAAGACAAAATATAATATGACAGCTAAATAATTTATGTTAAAATAAAGCATGTTATAATTATATCGAGCGATGACCATATATAAGATGATCTCAATTCTGAGTTATTAGTAGACTCCTATTTAAGGAATTATCTTTTAATTTATTCCCTTGTATTTTAGTGATATAGTGAAGTAAGTAGCTAGAAATGTTAATATTATAATATGGAATTCATTTCTTCTTTAACGAGAAGTAGATATATAATTATCTTCAGTATTGATTCAAGTCTTAAATAATATAAGCACTTAAATTCATGATTAAGCTCATGAATTGATTATTCATTACAGATCCACAGCATTCAAGGATAAAAAAGCAATCATAAAGGTTAATGGATTTTACCTAGCTCTTATTATGAACGATTTATAGAGGATCAATTTATATATAATGAATATATCAGATAGATGACTCCAAAGAATGAGTAATTATAACTATAATTTCAAGACTGTAAATTTCAAGTTTTTAGTGGAGTAATATTGAAATTAATAAAAGAGTAATATATAAATTAAAGAATTTAATTAATATATTGGTTTTATTAAAGCTTGAAATTACAAGTCTATTAGTCCCTTGCCATCTTCCTAAATACTGTTTGGACATGGAATTATTACTTTAACTAATTAACTTAGAATTATGAAATTTTAAATTAAATATCACTCAAAATAAATTAATTATGAATTAATTTATCATTATAAGTGTGTTTGTTTGGTTGGATCCGCAAGTGCATGGAGTTGTACAAGCAATAAAGTGTACCAAGAGTACGAATATTGTTCCTACGGAGATTGTGTTTAATTTTTGTTAATTACTTAAATTGTATTAGCTATATGATTATTTGAATAATTAATTAAAAATAAGAATAAAAACTAAAACTAAATTAACAAAATTAAAATAAACTAAATGAAACTAATAAAGTAAAATAAAATAAAATAAAAGGCTCTAAGGATTCAATTTTATCTAAACATGTCACTAAGCAGCCATTAATTGCCTTAATTGTGTTGTCTAGTTGAATAATAGCTGAAACCTCCTAAACTCTTTAAAAACCCCTTCCTGTAGTTATTTGAAAATATCATATGTTGACTAGTAGACTATATTCCTATGTGTACTAATTAATTAGAATTTATTAGTTTCTTGAATTTTGTTAATGGCTACATAATCATAGTGGGGATCTTCCTATCCTGCTGAGACTACATTACTCAATGATTGGTCTGGTACATAAATCTCCCTCCTGGTAGCAATTCACGGCTTACTAATCGACTAATTGATGATCAGTCAACTAAAAGCATTAACACCATATAGAATAATTATTCAACACAAATTAGACAAACACAATTAATTCGAGTAAATGGAAAATCAAAAGAACATGAATAAGCTAAATTGAAATCCCTAGAACATCAACAATCAAGCCATAAACAAAAATAAAAATAAAAATAAAAAGTGAAAATAAACTACACCAATGTTCAAGCATTTTCAAAATATACAAAAATAAGAAAAATAAAAATGGAAAGAAATCACCAAAAATCTAAGTTGCTTCTTCTTCTCCACTCTTCTTGTAGCTCCAAAATACGTTCAATGGTATCTTCAAAATAAAAATAAAATCTAAATCTCAAACTAAATAAATCCTAAAACTAAAATAAAAACCAAACTAAATATTTATTTCTCTTTTTTTTTTTTTTTTAATTTCTCTCGTTGGGATTTGCTCTCAAAAATCGCCAAAAGAATCGAGCCTTCTCAAAACTTGGACCCTCCTACAAATGGGGACTGGTGGTCTTTTGTATTCCCATCAGAGATCAACTAAATAAAAAGCAAGTCTTTTTTTTTTCAAATAATGCAACAAAAAAAATTAATTATTGTTATTAATAATTAAAAGTAGTCAACCAATAGATTCCAAAGCGGACGACACGCGGCCATCTGAAGGTAGAGAGAGAGAGATTGTTTTAGAGGGCGTTTGATTTGCGGATTGAAACTATAGCTTGAATAATTTTACTCTAATATGACTACTATTTAAATTTATGAACCGGACTCGTAATTAATATGCATGAACATATATATATATAACTAAGAAGATATATATATATATATAACTAAGAAGCTTTCTCAATCAGTTTGTAATAAAAATAAAAAAATAAAAAAGAAGGTATATGACAATCAGATTGTACATAATACTTGGAATCTGGAGACTGGAAGTAACTTCGAAAACTATATACATCATGATCATAAGCATTAATTGCCACATGCACGTGGTGGGTTCCAACCCTTCTCTAAAAAGCTATGCCAACTATATACAGTTGTACATAACATATCATCTAATTTATCTCCACTGTCGACACAAAGAATAATTAACGATCTAATTAAATTGTAATTAACGAATAATAATCAAGGTCCACATGCTTCCCAATCCAAGACCTTCCATTGACGATATACAAACAGTTGGCTTTTAGTGTTGAAATAATTGACTTCGTAGAGTTACACCACCTTACTATAATTATATATATATATATATATAGACACCCAACATATAATATTTACAGGGCTTTTTTTGTATTGTTCCTTCCGAAGAAGGTTCACCTAATGTAATACATAGAAGAGAAAAATATTACATTAACATTGTTAAATATAACATTAATGTTTGATTTATATAATATTAAGAAATTTAATCATTTAAAAAATTATGTTATACATCTTTAACATCTATTAATGTTAGATTGACGTATGAATAAGAAATTTAATCATCCAAAAATTATGTTACGCAGCTTTAATATTAATATTAATTAATGATCATCATATTACGATTTTTACTTCTTTATTAATTTTAAGGGATGGTCCCTTAAAGGACCAATAGAAAAATCATGTATATTTATATATGCATATATATATACACACACATACATACATGCATATGTATTATGCATGGTTCGGAAGAGAAAACAATAACGCTAAGAAGTCATTGCAATCTTCTGAATTTATGCATATCTTGTTCGAGGCGATATTCGATTTTTGATAGTGGCATATAATTGGGATTTGGAAGGATGCCAGAAGAGACAAGTTGAAATAATTAGTAGATTGTGAGAAAATATACGACACGTGTTGTGTTCTTTCGTCTCCAACAACATATTGTAAGAAACATATATTTGGTAAGAAAAATCAGTTGGTACGATGAATATAATTTGTCTCGTTAGGATGACAGTCTTAATAGAAATGACACTCCTTAGCTGGACTTGTTCTTACCCAATTAATTATTGTTATTAACGAGCCTATATTAGTCAATGGAGGTTGCATCTTTAATTGGTGATCCATCTTCTTTTTTTTTTTTTTTTTTTTTATCAACTAGATGTCATTGATTTTCCATGAATCTTTCCAGCTTACAGACTGTGAAACACATGGAAAGACCTTCATTTCTTTTGGCACTGTCAAACATTTATCTTTGTTTTGAAATTAATTTATGATGTCACAAGAAGTCATAACGTTGACAATGTTGGTGGAATTAGGAATGAACTCCACAATACCTCATACAAAGGTTGAATTGAAAACACCCTTGAATGTTGAATGCAATGTCCACTTCATTCTTCTTTTTTGTTTTTCTTTGTACAAGTCTAATTAAGATGCTCATGACCTATTATGATTATACAATGAACCAAAAACATTCATATCTCAACTTGAAATATGAAAAAGACTCAACATGAATCTTGATTTAAAAAAAAAAAAAAAACTAGAAACTGGCACCCATGTGGGGCATGCTCAATGAAGGGTAAATTGAAGTGCTACTTTATCAAACGAATTTAGGATGAAAGGTTTCTCGGGCCTTTGGAAATTGTAGGGCTTTGATGGAAGGGTGGTTTTTCTAGATATCCAAAAGAGGAAGAAGTTTCCTCAATTGCTCACGAGTTGCTGCTGACGCTGATACAAATTGTCATTAAATTAGGCTGACCAAATTTAAAAAACATCCCATGCAACTGCATATTTGTGTATATGTATGGACATAAAAATTAACGGTACTAGGCAGTATTAGAAAATATGGCCATAAAACGAGCTATATGGGAAGGCTGGTTGTGTTTGGTCTAACGACTTGTTTGGCATTGCTTCCTTAAATCAACGTTTGGCTACCTAGGTCCAAAAGCTATTTTTGAGTGTTTTAGACGACCATCCAAGATAGCTTTGGATCTCTATAATAGCTTCTATTTAACGTGGCTTCTTCAGCTATTATGAGAAGACTTTGAAACTTGTTCGAAAACTTAAATAAGATTTATACTGTAACAATTAGGAATTAGAGTAAAACAAAAGGCTCCTTTTTCATTACTTAATTAATTCAGTATACATGTTATTATACATACGATACAAGAGAGAGGTTAGGAACCAATCACACAAAATCAAGAAACTAACTAAATCTGTACAATTCAAATATCAAGAAACTATCCTAACTAAATCTATGCAATTCAAATAAAACTGATTTTCCCACAAAATCTCCTAACAAACCGATTCTTTAATCTCGTATTTTACCACACTCCTCCTCAAGCTGATGAATGGCTGTCTTCCATTCCAAGCTTGTTAACTAAATCTTGAAAAACCGTACTTGACAATCCCTTTGTAAGAACATCAACCAGTTGATCTTTGGACGAGACAAATGGAGTACAAATCAATATGCTATCTAACTTCCCTTTATGAAGTGCCTGTCAACTTCAATATGCTTCGTTCGATGACGTTGTACTAAATTATGAGCAATACTTGTTGTCGCTATATAACATCATTGGACCCTCCCATTATATTCGCAGATCGTCAATAATTATCTTCAGCCACAATAATTCACATATTCCCAATGCCATTGCCCTTAATTTTGACTCTGCACTTAATCTTGCAACCACACTTTACTTCTTGCTCCTTCATGTAACAAGATTATCGCCTAGAAAGATACAATAGCTTGAGATTGATCTTCTATCAACTAGTGGACCTGCAAAATCTGCATCGTGTAGGCTTCAGGAGTTGTATCTCCTCATTTCTTGAACAAGATTCCTCTGTCGGGATTACGCTTAAAGTACTGTAAAATTCTGTGCACTACCCTGAGATGTATTTCTTTAGGATTGTGCATAAATTGGCTAACAATGCTTACTACAAAAGCAATGTCGGGTTTAGTATGTCCCAAGTAGATCAATCTTCCCACAAGCCTTTGGTAAGAACTCTTATCTACCATGGCGTCTTCTGGAGCATCACACAGTCTGTGGTTAAACTCAATAGGTGTCTCAACCGGTTTACATCCTAGTTTTCTACTTTCCTTCAACAAATCAAGAACTTAGTTTTCCTGCAATATAAAGATTCCTTGTTTCGAGTGGGCCACTTCAATACCTATAAAGTATTTTAACTTTCCAAGCTATTTGATATCAAATTCCTTTTCGAGACATTTCTTCAAATTTTGCATACCCTCTACGTCATTGCCAGTCACTATGATGTGATCAACATATACCAACAATGCCGTCACTCCCCCTAAGGTTGAGTACTTCACAAATAAAGTGTGGTCTCCTTGGCTCTATTTATAACCCAAGGCAATCATTGCCTTAACAAATCTTCCAAACCAAACTCTTGGTGATTGCTTTAGACCGTATAAGGCTTTCTATAGCTTGCATACCATACCTTCCTTAGACTCAAAACTAGGAGGGACTTCCATATAAATCTCTTCTTTGAGATATCCATGTAAGAAGGCATTTTTCACATCAAATTGTTGTAAGCTCCACCCAAAATTAGCAGCTAATGAAAGGACTCATACTGTGTTCATCTTTGCAATTGGAGCAAATGTCTCAAGGTAACTATGCCATAGGTTTGAGTATACCCTTTGGCCACCAATCTTGCCTTGTACCTCTACAATGAACCATCAGGCTTGTATTTCATAGTAAAGAGCCATTGACAACCCACCAACTTCTTTCCTTTTGGTAAACTGACCAACTCCCAAGTCTTGTTTTTCTCCAAAGCTTCCATCTCTAGCTTCATAGCATTCTCCCACTCCTTGTTTCCTAATGCCTAGGATAAATTTCTCGGAATGGGAATTGTATGAAGGTTACTAAAGAAGATGACTGATCAGGAATAGAATTAGGTGGGAAAGAAGAGGAAACCTATTGTTTTGAGAAGGGGAAAGTGAACTCATCAAAGAGAACATCTTTGGAAATAAAAATCCTTCCAGTGGGATCAAGTCACTTGTAACCTTTGTGATTTAGGCTGTAACCAAGAAATGTACAAGGTTTAGACATGTAATCAAATTTATTTTTGTTGTAAGGCCGTGTATGAGGAAAACAAGCACAGCCAAAAACTTTGAGCTGAGAATAGGTGGGTTCTGTGTTTGATAAGGGCTTCAAGTGGTGTCTTACTTTTAAGCAAAGGAGTGTGAAGTTTGTTAATAAGAAATACGGTGGTTCTAAAGGCCTCATCCTAGAATTTCAATGGCAAAGAAGATTGAGCAAGAAGAGTAAGACCATTATCGACTATATGCATGTGTTTCCTCTCAGCAAGACTATTTTGCTCATGAGTAATGGGACAAGATGCTCCATAAGCAATACCATTTGTGAGCAAATAGTCAGTAAACATTCTATATTCCATATGTCCTAACTGAAGTTCGGTATGCTTTTTGAAATTAAGAAAGACTTGAAAAGCTTCATATTTGTGTCCAAGGAGATAAAGTCATGTAAATCTAGAATATGAGTCAATGAAGTGAATGTAGTATTTGTAGTCATCAACTGAAGTTACTGGGGCAGGTCGCCAAAGATAACTGTAAAGGTTTAGTATACTTAGTTTATGATATTGGAAAAGGAAGTTCGTGAGATTTACCCAAGCAGCAAGCATGATACAAAGAGAGAGGATTTTTATTAATATGCTCAAGATTACAATTTTTGAGTACAACAGAAATAATTCTGGAATCAAGATGGCCCAATCTTTTGCGTCAAAGAGTATACAAAGTAGAGCCATTGTTATTTACAGAAGAAAGAACGGACTTAAAACATGTGTTTAAATTTGATTATTGAACAATTATAGTAGGTACATGAGAATTAGACATTGGAAGATTAAGAGATTGAGGAGAATGCTGTAACTATGAGCTTGGTGAGGATTGCTAAGAATGAGAACTTTGGAAAATAGATCTGGAGCCTGACAAGGGAAGTTGACTGTGATCAAAGACATGAAGGCCACCTATAACTGTCCCTGCCAGAAGAACATGGTGTTAGTGTTGATCCTTGACAAAACTGGAAGTTGAATGAAATTAAAAATATACTCCATTATCAGAGGCAAATTTTAGACACAGACAACATATTTTTGGCTCAAGGGAAAATCAATATGAAAGGAAAGGAGATCTTTTCTTTTTCTTTATCTCTCTTCCATAGAATAGAAAGAGGGGATGATATGTGGCATGGTATATCACACCAGGGCGTGTCCTCCATGCTGCATACCACACCAGCATATGATGCATGAGTGTCCACACCTTATGACCAAAGGGGAGGCTGTTTCATTGGAATATTTCCCTAGAGCACAAAAATCTTTTTTTTTTTTACGATATACAATTAACTTAACATAGTTGCTCTGACAGAGTACTTTTCATATTCAACCTACCCCTCTGATTTTATTTTATTTTTTTTATTCTTACCTATATGACTAATAGGGGAGGCAAATTTAGACACAGTCAACATATTTTTTGTAATGTCAGGCACATGTAAGAGATGTTTTAAAGATAAGGTTTTTAAACTTAGGAAAAGAGAGGAAAAATTAGAATGACCAATGTTCTCAATTCGTAGTCCTTTACGATTACCCATATGCACTTGTTCGGGCCCAAAATAATATATCTTTGTCATCAGATTGCTTGCATCTATAGTAAGATGGTTTGTAGCACCTGAGTCTGGATACCATCTTGAATCATAAACTGATTCTGGTGTGGCCAACATGGCAGTAAAAGGGTTGTGTTGCAGGTTTCCTTCTTGATCAAATTGAAAAGTTTCACTTTGACAATCATTGTACTGAGAAGAGGCTTGAGAAAGGTCATAAAAATTTCCCTGAACTCAGCCTTATTATAGCTGAGATGGACCAGAAAAGGAACGATCAAACCTATAATGACACTACATCACAAAATGACACACTTTTCCTTAGAGTTGGCATTGAGGTTTAGTATTGCGCTGTGAAGAAGATCTTCCATTGAAACAGCCTCAACCTCGTGAAAAAGAAAAGCTCTACTTCTGCCAAAGCAACCTTGACTTTGACTAGTGGTAGAGAATCTCTTCCTCTTCTGATTGCCATTTGGAGTTATAGCCAAATTGGCCATGCTTTGAAGATGTATATCTGAATCAAGTAACGTTGTGCTTTTCTCAATTCTTGCCTCTGGAGCTAGAAGTAAAAATTCAATTTCATCTACTATGTAATCATCTGTTAGATATAATAAAAGTTTCATAGTCTAGAGGAAGACCATCTAAAGTAGAATCAACATGATCCTTAGTTGCAATCTGATGACCAACAAGCCCCAACATATCTACAAAATCCGCCGAATTTTCAAGAGAAAATAATTGATGGACAATGAGCCCTTTTTTTGCATTCTCAAACTGATTTTTATACTGCTTAACCTTTGCACCAACTTCCAAAGTTTCCCAGATTTGAGAAGAAGAATCATAATTAACCATACGAGTAACAATAACTTCAGTCATGGAACAAATAAGCCAGGAAACAATGAACTGGTCCTCTAATTCCCAACCAAGAAATTCAGAGTTGATCTTGCCAGTATCTTCATCGGTTCGATTCAAGAACTATGGTGGTTGAGATTGAGGCTCAAATTGAAAACGTTGGAGGCGAACCCTTAATTGTTGAGAGAACTTGTTTTCTCCAGACGAGGAAGTTGTTATTATCCAATTTCAAAGAAGTCTGACGACTAAAAGTGACTGGAACAAACTGACTCGAGCTTGAAAAAGGATCCGCCATGGTAGATTCTGACGAAAATTTCAGCACTGGAGAAAGCTCTGATGCCAAATGAGTATTTGAAGAAAAGAATAAAAGAAAGATTTTGTTATTGATTTGATTAGTCCATACACTTACATTTAAATAGTGCTTCCTCTAATCTAACTAACTAACTAACAAATCTACCTATCAAAGTGTTACACGTGTCTACTACTCAACTGACCTTTAACTAACCAACAACGATCTAATTAAGCTACACAACTTAAACGCATAATTGAATTTATGCAATTTATCAAAAGTAGTGCTGATGCACTAGCTTTGCCTGGGTTCCAAAGCGTGAAGAAGATCTGACAATCAAAGTTCTCGACGGCCTAGTCCGGAGAAGAATACAATGACCACGTTCGTGCTATAGAAGCACGTGAGTCCCCAATCTCATTTGAAGAACTCCGCGAGAAGCTATCATAGTTGAAGTCAATCTCCCAGACAAAGATGAAGATACCAATCCCTTACTAGCTATTGTAACCCTTGCCACAAGGCCACTCCCTGAAAGCGGCTCAATGGCAACGGCAACTCTTTTAGAAACTGCAACGAGAGCTTTCCTTATGTTCCTCCACAATCTCAGAATTTCTCCGATAACTCACGTCTCTCGTCCTCCAAAACTATACCTTAGGTATTGCCAACTGTGCCAGCAACAAGGACACAGCCAAATGTTGCCTTGTATAGCGGCAGCCACCCCATCAGTCACCATACCTCTCCCCGCGGCCGCACTCTAACTACAAGCCGCTACAAGGACACCCATAACACCAGTACACGCCTAAGGCTCACTTTCCAAAGGCTGTTGATGCTCTCAATCAATGGCTTCTTGACAGTGGAGCCTTCCATCATGTCACGGCAGACTTGAGTAATTTTTCTCTTCATTCTCCTTACGATGGATCCCATGACACTGTGATTGGAAATGGCATAGGTCTCCCTATCACCCACACGAGTTTAACCTCTCTAACCTCTCCTTCTTATACGTTTACGTTAAATAACGTCCTTTGTCTCCTATCTATGAAATAAAATTTAGTTTCCACTTCAAAATTATGTCGTCCCTCATTTAAGATTCTTCATCATATTGTCACCAAAAATAAGTTGCCATTATCTACTTATAAATTGTCATCTACCTTTAGACTTTAGTAATGCTCGCAATTGCAATAAAGGCCACAAACTTTCCTTTTTCACGTCCACCATCTCATCTAGCTTTGCACGGGAAATACCTTATTATGATGCTTTAGAGTCACCAGTTACTTCCCATGATGGTTACAAATTTTGTGTCATATTTGTTGATCACTTCACACAATACATGTGATTGTATCATAAAAACAAAAATTCAAAATCCATTTTTTATTCACTAGATTCAAAAAATCATGAAAAAAAACACTTCGTCTATTCTATCATCACCCTATACACAGATAATGGTGGAGAATATCAAGCCCTATGATCCTTTCTCCTACTCATGGCATCTCTCATATCACTACCTCTATTAGTATAATCTTGCATCCATTCAATATCTGTCCAAGATACAATTTTGATTCAAACTGAGATATTGTTTATTTTAACTTTAAAAATATTTTTCATGATTTTCTTAATTATTTATTATATCTAATAATATAAATAATCACTTTACAGTATCAATTTCTACTTTTGAAATAGATATTTTTCTACACTTTAATAACAACTATTTCACATGAAAATCATGTGACACAATTAAATTATAAAAATATGAAAACACGCTATATGTACTCTAAAAGTACACAAGTTGGCGCCACACATAGTGCAGGTGCTCCATTTTTAAGCCCTTAGTGATTAGAAACAATTCAAGAAATTTTCATTAACTCATATGAAAGAATGTTATGGAACTAGCAAGGGGACCAAATGGACATGTATGATCTAGGCTCCTATAATTATTAAGTCCAGTTATGCCATTATTAAAAGCTGAAGCTATACTCTTAAACTATACACCATAATTATATATAGCCTTAAACATTAAATGTAGACAATAAGATCGTCCATTGATATAATCATGTACTATATAATAATACCCTCAATAATAGTATTTATAATTAGAGCTAAGTTTATAATCTTCCGTACAACTTCTATAATTATTTATTTGTCTATGAGTTCTGTTAATTTTCTAATAGATGACCTTTCTATGAACAAATCATAAACGTGGATGTTAGATAATATTTGATATCCCATATCAAACAGCAAGATTTCTAATCCATGATTTCTTGACTTAATACTCATGAGAATATTATCTCTTCATCCTATCTTTTAGAAGTTGCGGATTCCATCTGTGAATAAAGCGTTTAACTTTATTCCCTTGATTGTAGACCTTTTATATTTAGACTGTATACTTAAGATTTATATTTTTCGCATAATCTGTCTACCATATCACAATCTTAAAGATTTAGAATGATAGCTTTAGACTCTTGTTTGCTTATTATACATTCAATATAAATAAACATAAAGAGGACATATTTAATATACGACATAAATAATAATTACTCAAAAATAATTACATTATTTAATCCTTAGAACGCCTAGTCTAACATTATGGACAATTATAAGTATTGAATCTTTCATGTTATTTGCATATAAATTCACACACTTCAAAATGCACATATAGGAGAATAAAAAGAATTTATTTATTATGCAATACTTTAATAGGGCGTTTGAGAGCATTGACTTGAGCTAATTTTAGTTAAAATTGCTATAGCATGTGAGAGTTTTACAATATAGCTCACTTTTTTTCTTAATATTATAGCATGTAAGAACTTTACACTATAACAATCAAATATTTTACTTGAAATTGAGATGTCGAACATCCTTTAAATCTCATAACATCTGGATAGAATTACACTATACTATTAAAGCATCAACCCTAAAATTTTCTACTTATCCATCCGCTTGCAACTTTGATAATCACCATAGATCGTGCTCGTTTGGTTCACCACCTTAGTCGCTTCCAATTTCTTGTTCTTATAGACCAAATTATTTCTATCCAGCCGGAGACTCCATGCTATCATGTAAAAACCCCCTCCCTCCCCCCTAAAAAAAAAAAAGGCCTAAAGATGTAAGAATTCTTCCCAAAGGAAGGAGAGAAAGCGTTTTTAGGTTGTCAGGACATCAATAACTGTGATAGGTAAAGGCACAAGTACTCTAAAAAAGCAAGAAAAACTCCCCAAAAAAATTTAAATAAAAGGACGTTTATGAAGTAAGTGTAGTATTTTGGTTTAGAAAATTCTTTTATAGTAATTGCGAATGGAATATGGACTGTCTAATAATATAGTAGACAAAGACACTTGAGAATAGATCTCAAAAAAAAAAAAAAAAAAAAACAAAGGAGAGAGGGAAAATTATTTGTTTTGTTTTTTGGTTATATTTGTGGCACACATCATTGTTGATAGAGCTCTATTTCTTTGAAATATATATATATACCAACTACTAAGCTAAACATTTAGTTGTGCAATTATTAATTTATGACTATATTTATTATGTTTATCCATGTACTACAAGTTTAAAATATAAGCTTGCCAGAGTTACACATTGAAAAAAAAAATTTCCAATACTCTATATAAAATTTATAAGTTAGAAGTGTTCATAAAATTCATAAAATCCGTCTAATCCAATTCAATCCGAAGGTTTTGGATTAGATTAGAAAAAGTTTTGAATTGGTTTTGGATTGAGAAAATCATAATCCGAAGGTTTAGATCGGATTGCGGATTGAGGAATTCTCAATCCCTTTAATCCATCAATCTGAAATCCCATATATATTTATATATTTTGTAGTTTTAATAACATTCATTTAATAAAAAATTTTCCTTTTTCCTTAAAAAAAAACTATTCCAATGTTTTTTGTCAAGCAATTTTTATGAGGTTGTATTTAAATAGCCCAACTTACATTAGAAATAGAAAAAAAAAATAAAAAAAAAATAAAAAAATAAAAAAAAAACCTTAAGAGAGGTGATTGAAGTTGACTATCTTTGAAGTTTTGAATGTTGTTGATGAATGAACAATAATTTATTTATTTTTTAAGAATACTTGATTTTAAGTTTTGTTGAAGCTAGTCTGCCTTAATAATTGGTTGTAACAAATTTTTTTACTAAGCTATTTTATATTATAGATTGTTTATTTGAAGATTTGATGTTAAAAAAATTAGCCTTTAATGTTTTTATTTTAAAAGGTCATAGTTTAATCCACAAATACGTGAATCCAATCCGAATGTTTTGGATTAGATTACATATTAAAATTTTTCTAATCTAAATGTTTTAGATTGGATTATTTTATAAAATTTATATAAAAATAATTAAAAAAATAAAAATTTTAGGGTCTTAGGCCTTATATGGGCTTGGTCCCAATATGACACTACAACAGTTTGGGCCTAAAAGGTTTCTCTTCAAGCCCTACCGAAACACGGCCATCTACTATAGGGGGCTAACCCTAGAGTGGTCAGAGTCTGACGCGGGTCAGGTCAAATCAGCTTGGTACAATCTTTTTTAAATGTCACAAGGAAAATCACCTTATTTCTATTTCATTTTTATTTTGACAGGACGAAGAGGAGGGCCTTATTTAGAAAGGGCTATGTAGTAGAGTACATGTGGTTGGCGTGTTGGTCAGAACGGCGGAAGAAAAAAGAGCCCCGACATAGCCGAAAGACTTTTGTAGGGGAGGAAAAAGAACAATTCCTGAAACAAACTCATGCCCACCACTTCGCTAATCTCTTTCGCGCACACGTCCTCTTTGCAAGCTTCTCTCTTTTACATTGTTATCAAAGAACAAGAACAAGAAAAAGAAAAAAGAAAATCTTTCTCTGCATAAATCTTTTTTTTATTATTATTATTTGATCGATTGAACGTGCAAAAGCTCTTTGGCTCTTGCGTACAGGTGTTTGCTTCTCCTCTCGTCATCACAGACCTTCTTTGTTTCTTTTATTTTTATTATTTTTTCTGCCTCATACGCGTAATAATAAAAAGCTCTTCTTCTGCTTTTTTCTCTCCCGATGAGTTAATGCTGGCTTCCGAGTTTTCTAGCGATCCTTCATACTGAATATATTTATTGAGGTAAAGATTTTGCTCTGTTGGTATCTGATATAATACGATTTTCCGTCATTCAATAATAATTGCCTCTCTCAAATGTAAGTGCTTTCGATGATCTTCGCTTGATTTATCGCTTTAGAGGTATTTAAGCTCGGATTTTCTGATCTGGGTTTTTCTTTGTTTTGAATTTCTTGATGACCCTTTTAATATTTTAGATTATAGCTTTCTCAGATGCGGTAATTTAAATTTTTACCATTTTCGGTGAAAATCTTATGATTTTTTTTTTTATACCTAGGTGTACTTTTACAATAATTGTGTTGCCATCAACGTGTTTTAACTGAAAAAGTTTTCTATTTATTAGCTTATGTTGCAGAGTCATTAGCAATGTTTTTTCTAATTAATTTCGGTTTGATTTCCTTGTTCTTCAATAGTCAATTTCTATGATGTGGTGTTGCTCATCTAATTGTTTTTTGCTTATTTTGTGGTTGATAAGTATATATTTTTGTCGGTTCTTCAATGTTTGAAGAACTTCTGTACGCAACCTCCAATTTCTATGGTTACTCCGAATTAATATAAATAACAATTCCTGAATCAACAAGGCATCGTATTTTTATATTTTGGTGGTATACCTCATAATTCTTGCTAAATAATCTATTTTTTTTATTTTCTTGGTTTTGTTTTTTCCCTGAAGGGTCTTTCTCTCAACTTTCAATCTGATTTTTTTTTTTTTTTTCAATTATAGCTTTCAGAGATTTGAAGGAAACTTTGGTATGTGAATTCAGGATCCAGAACTAGTTAGTTAATCAAAACCCAATGATAAGGCTTAGAAATGGGGTATCTAAACATGGAGAAGAAGTGGCTGTTTCCTCTTGTGATAAGCTCTGTCATATGCATAATCCTTCTTGCCACTTCCTTTAACATGGGCCTTGTCTCTTCCCTGCACACAATCAATTCAATCTTTTCGATCTTCCCATCTCACTTGTCCATGAATGAAACAAATCCGGTTTTTGCCGAGTCTAAGATTACACAAATTTCTCCTCCCCCTCCTCCTAAAGTGACCGTTCCCCGTTTTGCGTACTTAATTTCCGGTTCTAGAGGAGATCTAGAAAAGCTTTGGAGAACTCTCAAGGCTCTTTACCATCCCTTGAACCAGTATGTAGTTCATTTGGATTTTGAGTCTCCGGCGGAGGAGAGGCTGCAGCTGGCTTCAAGAGTGCAAAACGAGACACTTTTCACCCAAGTTGGTAATGTTCACATGATTACCAAAGCCAACATGGTGACATATAGAGGACCTACTATGGTTGCTAATACTCTTCATGCCTGTGCTATTCTTCTCAAGAGGAGTAAGGATTGGGATTGGTTTATCAACCTTAGTGCTTCAGATTATCCCCTTGTGACTCAAGATGGTTAGTCTCTAACGTCTAGACTTGTAAATCAAAGGTTGTGACTGTGACAATTATGTTTGCTAAGAGTTTGTTTTTTTTTTTAATTGTGCAGATCTTCTTTACACATTTTTTACTTTGGATCGAAACTTGAATTTCATTGAGCACACAAGCCAGCTTGGTTGGAAGGAGTGAGTACTCTCTTATTTTTCTCTTTAAAATAGAAAACAAACTCAATAAATGAATAATTTCTCTCTTTTTTTTTTCACTCTGAAGGAGATGTTACATAGTTATCTGAATTCTGCAGGGATAAACGGGCTATGCCTTTGATTGTAGACCCTGGTCTTTATTTATCAGTTAAAAAGGATATATTTTCCGTGTCACCCGGGCGGACATTGCCAACAGCATTTAAATTATTTACTGGTAATTTATCTTTTTGATTTCTTCTATAGCCTTATGGTGATCCTTGGAACTTTAGATGCAAAAAATCTGTGGATGAATGAATGAAAATATGAGCTTTCTGTAATCTTCAAAGTTATTACACGCTTCTGTAGTTGTTTCGAACGATTCCAGAAATCAGTGTAAACTTTCTAGATTTTTGTTTAGGCTCTGGACTAAACCAACAGTTTTTGGTTGGAAAGTAGAATTCAAGATTTCTGAGCGGCCTTTTCTTTACAACTAAAAGTTCTCAACTTACGACATAAGTCAGAACTTCTTTGGAGGGTTGGATTATATTGGCAATTGGCGTAATCCTCTAATCAAAACTTAACACTCTGCAACGGTTTTTGAATTTTGCACAAGGGAACATGCTTACAAACACGTTGTTTTAGTATGGAAGCGCACAATAACATGCCCTATATGATCAAGATAAAAATTGCATTCTCCTACATTACCAACCAATCTTTTTCCTTTTTGTTTTTTGTCTCAATAGTATTTAGCCATTTCTGCAGGTTCAGCATGGATGGTACTATCACGCTCATTCGTGGAGTACTGCATTTGGGGCTGGGACAACCTACCAAGAACTCTCCTCATGTACTACACAAACTTTGTGTCTTCACCTGAAGGCTATTTTCAGACCGTCGTATGCAATGAGCCAGATTACGCTAAGACTGTAGTTAACCATGACTTGCACTACATTTCTTGGGATTTTCCTCCCAAGCAGCATCCCCATACCCTCACTATCAATGACACCAGCAAGATGATCATGAGCGGTGCAGCCTTTGCTCGGAAATTCAGACAAGATGACCCCGCCCTTGATAAGATTGACAAGGAGTTGCTTCATCGGAAGAAAAGGGGGTTTACCCCAGGTGGCTGGTGCACGGGTAGTCCTAAATGTTCGAAGGTTGGGAATCCATTGAAGCTCAAACCTAGCCCTGGAGCTCACAGACTTCGCCGCCTTGTTGCTAGGCAAATTTTGACTGCTAAGTTTGGTCAGAATCAATGTAAATAATGCTCATTGAAAAGATTCTTGCTTGCTGGTAGAGAATAATGAAAAGAAGAAAAGAGTGCTTAGAGGGAGAAAGGAGAATAGATTAGTCATATTTACGAGCGGTACAAAACTTGTTTAGACATTGATTCTAGAGAAGAGTTTTGATGCTCAGTTGTAGCTTTGCCTTATCTTTGTTAGAATTGAGGCACATCAGCATTATTTTGATCACAAACACCATACCAGTGACGGTCGTTGAGGCCAAAGATGGTGTTGTAATCACCTTTTTTTCTTTTTTCCAGAAATTCTATAGTTAATTGATATTATCTTTTGTTGCTTCACTTGTTATTTATTTTCTTTATCTTTTAATCTCTGGTTTTTGAGAATTTTCCATTTTTAAATGAAATTGGTCGTATTGATGGATGAGTCGTAATCGTTATTGTCAAAAGCTAACTTCATTCTTATGAATGTAGAACTACTTTTTTTTTTTTTCCTTTTTTTTTTCTTTTTTTTTAAAGGGAGAAAACATAGCAAAGTGCACAATTTCAATGGCGATGACAAAAGCAGTGATCGGAGTTCATTGGCTGATAATTATCTCTGTTTCCACTTCTAATGATAATATAATCATAATATTTTGTTTAGCATTTTATCCTTGTCTAGTTGCTAGGGTGGTGTTATTTATATTTAATCATCAGATTAAATATTATCTATAACCAGTCTTTATCAGTCATAGGCCAAATGTCCATTTGCAGGCGATCAAATATTAGAAAATAAGTCCCATGTTACACTAGAACCATAGATGGACGGATGATATTTGTCTTTAAATTTAAGCATTGTACTTGACCACTCAGAAAAATCATAAGCAAGAGTATGAACTTGAAATGTCTCGCTTTTTGACATTTATCCCGGCACGTGAATTGGGATGTCTTCCATTCCTTTCCACATAATGAATTTTGATTAGTTGGAATAAAAACGATGTGACCAGCATGAAACTCTCATCAATTTTATTTCTACCTTATTAATGTTGTTGGTTTTGAGCTTTTTAGTTGGTGTATGAAGCATATCATTCAATTCTAACTGTTGCTTGGTACAATGAATTTAAAATGGCAGCAATTTTTTGCCACATGATCGGAAACTTAACCAAATAGTCTTGTTTGAATCCTAAACGTTTAGGGGAGAGTACGACTATCGGGAACTTTTTATGTGTGGAATACAACTATACGGCGTCAAGACTCCTTGAGTCGAGGCCAGCCTTCCAAACAATCAAGCCTTTCCAGCAGGCTTATGTGCTCTTGCGTGCATGTATTCCGTTTCGTGTTCACGAACTTGTTAAACGCATATGCCTTAAGGAGTAAAAATGTAATATATTTTTAGAGATATTTTTATTAATAAAGAATTTATTTATTTTGTTGAAAGTATGTTAAGCAAATAAAAGTTTGAAACTGTCGTATTAGACCTTAAGAATTGGGCATATGATGGACTGATTATGCGGAAGACATGATTCTTAAGGTGACAGTCTAAATCATAAGATCCACAATTGAGGGAATAAAGTTAGGCGCTTTATTCATGTTAAATATTGTTATGTTGTCTGTATCCCTATTGAGAGATGGTTTGTCATAGGTGACGATGTGTTGGATCGGGACATAAAGTGAATTGATTTGGATTAATAATTTTGTCTTGGCAAATCAATTCACTTTAGACAATCATTTGTATTGTATCTTAATCCTAAGATGAATAGTAGGCCCGTTGTCTTGACTCATATCTTTTGATGAGCCAAAAGGTGACATCTATATTTTTAATAGTGGTACGCATGCCGATACGTTGGAGGCATGACTCTTGAGAGCGTAAACTTGTTATTTATAAATATGAAATCCATAGCTCCTCTTTAGGAGCAGTGATATCCTCTTATATGTGTTATCTTATAATTGAAAAACTGAAGCGTTCAACCATTTGGATACATAGGTGTAACCGAATGGCATATAGTCTTTGGATGGTAAGTTTTCTGATGGTGAGATAATGAAACGTAAGATAAAAATAATTGAGAAGGTAAGACATAATTTATCCTTAAGCTGATTATGGAGAATCCTATGGGAATACGATACATTATGATATGTCATGGAGACTTAACTATAAGGGCTTCGTAATTCTATATAGTTCGAGAGTGTAGCTCCAAGCTTTTAGTGGAATAGCGTTGGAGTTGATAATTACGAAATATATGTCTGGGATATTGGGTTTCATAATTACGGGAGCTTGAACTATATAGGTCCATTTGGTCTCCTTTGCTAGCTCATAAAAAACCTGTAACGATACAGCGTGCTTTTCCAATAATTGGTGACTTATGTCAGACTTATCAGGAATATTTATTTTCCTAGAGATTATCTAAATTTGATTGTTTTAATCAGATAACTTCTCTATTGGGTTATTTAAATTAAAACTAAGGCTCTATCTAAAGAATCTCAGGTGGAAAATAAAGATTCCTAGGGATCTTTTATTGAAGGTTCGACGGGCTGATCTTAAAGATCGGCCTGCGACTATGGAGGTTTAGCAGGTCGATCTGCCAGTTCGGCCTGTCGACCGGACGATGAAAAGATCATGCATTTTTATGCAGATTTTATCATATATTGATCCTGATTTGATTTTGATTTGAATTTTCAAGGCCATATCTAATAAGGACTAACTCTTGGGCCCAAGTTCTATAAAAATAGAGTGAGTCTCTTTATTATTTACATCACTTGAGAAATCTAGAGTGAGACTCTGCAAATGAGACTATAAAACTCCTTGGAGAGCTATTATTCACAAATCACGAATCATAGCTTTGGGTGTTTCTCAATTGTTTGGAGAGAAAGTCACCTTAAAAAAAAATTTAAAGACGTGAGCCCATACTCACTCCGATCGTGGATAAAGAATAGCAAAGAAGAGCAGTTGGTTGAGGCTCTTCTAGAACGTTACTTCTCGCACGGATTGTGGGAGTTCTTTGGCATTCAAAGGTTAGTAAGATCTGATTAATTTATGTATATACTGTGTCAAACTTGTGTTTTGAAAAATACTCTTGATATAAAAAATTTTAAAAATTTCACTGGGTATTATTTTTCCAACAGAACTTCGCTCATAACCTAGTCTCACATACAAGCATCATGGCTGCTTCCTCGTGTTGATACCTTGTGCATCAAGCACACGCTCGCCAATAGGCCTGCAGATCTTCCCTTGATGCTTGCCACACGGCTCCTAGCCCAAGATCGTTCGCCTCTTGGTAGCACTTGTGACTCCTTAATTCAAGATCAACCGATATGTTATCTTTTTGATCCATCCTGATTATAGGCACAATTCTTGTCCACCGAGGCCCTAAGGATACACGGCCCAAACCCACGGGCATGTTGCCCGAGCAATTCTTAACCAACTTTGCAGCCCTACACTAGGTTGCACGCTCAACCCACGTCATCCTTTAGTGTCTCGTTAACCATCAAGTCCCATGAATGTGGCTGAACCTTAAACGAACTCATGTTGGGCCACTTGAGTGCCTGCAATGCACCATAGGGCCCTATCTTAGCTTGCCATGTGCCTTGCATGAGGAAAAACACACGTGGGCTGAAAGCACACATGCCAGCCTCCTGGCCGTTGGGCTTGCACAATATTGGCCCCTACCGATACCATCCAAAAGACATCTTGACTTTTGGAGATGCATGACACCTTCGTGGTTATCCATATGCCCATGCTTCATGGACACTCTTAGCCCATGGGTGGCTCACTTAGTACTTTGTGTGTTGAGGAGGATGGAGAGCTGTACAACGAACACGTCCCTCATTGAGAACTCTTTTTCATACCATAGGTATCTTGGAAGCAAGGTAGCATGGCCCCAAGGGCCGTCTATCCCCCCTCTCCCCCAAAGAGACTTCTTTTTTTCTCCTAACATGAGGGGATTTCAAAATTCTTAGGAGACTAATGTGTTGTGCGGCGTTGAGTGTGTAGTAGTATAAGTGAAACTAGACCCATCCTTTGAGCATAGTTGGATCATGTTTGTTCCATTCGATTGATGGGTTGGGACTTTCAAAGTGACGAAGGGAAAAGGGGCGGGATAACACCAATAGTCTTTTTTTATCATAGAGAAAAAAAAAAAGGGAGATTTATGCCACCATGTCCACGTCATATTCATCTTAGAATTGAGAAAGATACAAATATAACAAAATCTAGTAAAAATTTGATAGCTTAAAACCCAGTAATATGCTAATCATTTTTTTGTTCCTCCTTACAAAAACATTTTCCAAGGCCAATTATGGAAGAGTCTAAAAACTAAGAAGCACCACTAGAAGTAGGGAGTAATCATCAAGTTATTTGTTATAAACGGTCAATTCTACTAGTGACTACTCGATGTAGGTGCTTATACATCTGCCGCATAAAAATACAATAAGTTGAACTTGAGCACCAAGGATATGATGCTTTTTAGAAGTGCTATTGTACGTGTAAGTGGAGATGTGGTGGACAAAAAAGCAAGGAAACTAAAATAAAAAATAAAAAATAAAAAAAGAGTAACTTTTTTCACTCACAAATCCTTGTAACACTAGATGAGAAAGAAAATGAAAAGTGGTAAGAATTTTATTATCAATTCACGCATTTGTATAAAATTTGGTACATACATGGGATGTTTCCAATATCAGTCTTAGTCTAAAACAGACTACAAGATCAGCATAATCCCTACATCAATTTTCAACCATGAGAGTCCCTAGCGGCTTTCCAGGAATAGCATCATGTGAGAAATACCAAAGAATCTCCAAATATATCTTTTGCCAATAAGAAAGACTAGTATTATACTCGTGACATCATTAAGCAAAACCAAAGGAACTATAGTCAAAATCATATTCATATTTTATTAAGGGATTTCGAACTGTAAGCATTATAACGGTGACAAATTACCAACTACTTTACCTTTGAATTTCTATCTACGGATTATTTGAGCAAGAATGTTCTCACTTTTCACAACCACCACATCCGCTGTAACAATCTAACACCAAAATTTTGTTATGTTGCTCGCAATCTTTGAGTTTCTGGTGGGCTATTTTCGGCCTCGCCTAAGAGCCACACGAGCTTCTCTGGTATGAGATTTCCTTGCATCATTTTTCTGTTCGACCAAACATTTCCTCCATGCTAGGATCCTGAAACACTAAGGGAATCCACAAGTTCAAAGTCAAACCATCTCCAAAATTTTAATGTTCCCAGTCGAATTCGCAGCTACTAAGATATTAGACTGGCCTCGCCAGCAAACAGATGAGATAAACTGTGTGGATTCGTCCATTTCGTGCCCTGAAAGTGGGTCGGAGTTATTGAACTTGAATGATAACGCAGGCATGGGAAAAGCTTTGTGGTAGACAAAAACCTGACATGAAATGAAATCAGTGAGCATAGTTACCCAGCCTAGTCAAGTGTTTAATCGCATACAACTAATAAACTGTTTGCTTGTTTTTTCCAGATTTGTTCTAAAACGGATTAGTTCATTATGCTTGAAAGTCGGATTGGTTTTTTTGAACACATAAAAGTGTATTGATCGTATTTTGCAGCAAAAGAACGAAGAAACCTACTCCACTTGTCACTGCATTAGTGACGCAAGGTGTGTCAAGCATGTGGAACTCAACAGAAAGTGCGTTATTCAACAGAAAAGTTTTTGTCTGCTTGGTAACTGCGTTACCTCATTTGTTTCTGAGCCTGTAGCAATGTAACCATCTGAAACTGACAAACCTACAAAGTTCTGCAACCCAAAAAAAAAAAAAACATGCATTAGCATCCGATCATATATCACCATTACAAATTTCTAGCCGTGCTTGAAGCATGAACGCGAACATCACAGCAAGAGTTACCGTTAGGCCTGCTAATCAATTTCAGAAACCTATACAATTTTTAGCTACATAGCAAGTGCAAGTACTGTAACTCAGTAAACGGTATGGGAGGTATAATGTATTCATACAACGAAATTTATGTCTCGAGAAAAAAAATGTATTTACATAACGAAAATAACCACCAGTTTTGTTGCTATTTTCAGTGGAAAACTTCCAAAAAGAAAATCAAGTTATGAAGACAAGATAGATTCCTCCTATAACTATGTAGATTGACTATACAGTCCAAAAAGAAATAGGCAACTTTCAACTGAAAACGCATGCTTTAAAAGCAAATATAAGAGGAGAGGGAATAAGCTGAGGCACTAGTGATTACTTGCTTCAAAACCTCGCTTAGATTAATAAAGCTCGAAACATCCCTTCACAAAAGATAACAAAAAGCCAACAAAGGGATATGATATAAACTAAGGCAAGATAATCAAATAGTGATTAACAATTATAACCTCATTCTACATCTTAGAAAAGCCCAAACCAAATCCGAGTTAGACATATGTTACAAACTTTGCCATTTAAATCGGGTTACGGCTGCCTAGACCCAATGTTTCATGACCACCAAAATCCTCACTTGGTTAATTGGAAGGGTTCAAACCCAATCTGGGCTTATTTGGCAAAACTTTACCAATGCTTTTACACAATAAAAGAAGAAAAGCAAAAAGTTTTTTTTGGTCGGTGTTTTGGGACCATATTTTTTAAAGAGACAAACTGTATTTCAACTTACTGTTACAAAAAAAGCTTCGAATGAAGCGTATATGTGGTAAAATATGAGATTAAAGAATCAATTTGTGAGGAGATTTTGTGGGAAAATCAGTTTTATTTGAATCGCACAGATTTAGTTAGGATAGTTTCCTGATATTAGAATTGTACAGATTTAGTTAGTTTCCTGATTTTGTGTGATTGATTCCTAACCTTTCCCTTGTGTGGTATGCATAACAACCTGTATACTGAATTAAGTAATGAAAAAAGAGTTTTTCTTTTTCCTCTAATTCCTAATTGTTACATGGTATTACAGCCCTAGGGTTTCTGGAAAATTCCTTCACCCGATTACAATTCTTTTTGTTCTTTCTCAAGTCTGTCTATTGTTCAAACCCTTCTTCACCTGATTCCTTGATTCCCTCCTTCAGCCTTCATCTTTCTCGTAAACCTTACCAATCAATCATGTCAGAATCCGTTGAAACTAGCCCTACCTTGGATTGTTACTAGAATTGAAAATTCTGCTACTGTTTTAACGGGAGATTTACAAAATATACAGGCTACATACCGATTGAATGGGAAGAACTACTTGAAGTGGCCGTAACTGATTCGTACTTTTTTGAAGGGAAGAGGCAAACTAAGTCACCTGTTGGGCATAGGGCCTCAGAAAGGGGATCCTAAATTCGATGCTTGGGATGAACAAGACTCAATGGTATGTCATCGCTGTGGAATTCGATGCTCCCTGAAATTAGCGATACTTGCATGTTTCTCAGTACTGCCAAGGAGATATGGGACTCCATCAAACAAAAATACTCGAAGTCCATGACGCTACACAAATCTATGAGATTAAGACGAAGATTTCAGCCATGAAGCAAGGAACGTGATCGGTTACGGAATACTCTAGCCTTTTGCTAGGATTATGGCAGGAGATAGATCACTACCAATGCATACAGATGCGTTGTAGTGAAGATGCAACGATCCTTAAAAGGTTTGTTGAAAAAAACCAGATTTATGATTTTCTTGTAGGTCTTAATGTTGAATTTGATGAGGTGAGGGTGCAGATTTTGGGAAAGGAGGATTTTCCATCCTTAAACGAGACAATTGCTATAATCCGTGCCGAAGAAGGAAGGAGAAGTGTGATGCTTGAGACTCATAGTGGAGATGGCTCTGCCTTAGTGACAAAAGCTATTGGATCAAAGGAAGCAGGTCTGGTACACCCTACTGAAGGATCCAGCAAGCAAGCAAACTCATCGAAACCAGTCAATAGAGACTCTTTGTTTTGTACCTACTGTCAAAAACACCACCACACAGGGACAAGTATTGGAAGCTTCATGGGCGGCCCGATGATGCACAACGACCCAACAAAAACATGGCTGATCGACACACTGGCGAGCGAGGACAAGCACATGTGGTGGTCAGTAGTGATGGAAGTCCAAGTACCGAGCTTAATAAGGACGACATTGAGAGGCTGAAGAGTTTGTTGGGGTGTCTTGAAAAACCATCCACAAGTACCTATTCACTGGCTTTTTTCAAGTATTTCATCCTCTTCTTGCATTGCTAATTTCTCAGATACAATTTCTCCAAATTTGTGGGTAACTGAATCAAGAGCTACAAACCATATGACATGTTCCTCCAAACTTTTAACCTCATATACACCCTGTTCTAGCCATAGAAAAAATTACCATAGACGATGGGTCTGTTCCGATTGTGGTAGGACAAGGAGACATTTATGTAAAGCATTATATCACACTAAAAAATGTCCTTCATGTTCCCAAATTGTTTGCTAACTTGATTTCAATCCGAAAGCTCACTAAAGATTCCAATTGCTACGTGTCTTTTTTTCCTTCTCATTGTGTATTTCAAGAATAGGGCAAAAAGAGGATGATTGGACATGCTAGTGAGAGAGATGGCCTTTATTACCTGGATGAACAAGGTGGAAGACCTAGCAATGAGAAATCCCCTCCTACATCACTCCTTTCTGAGTCTGTTATTTCCAATAAAGACAAAATTTGCCTCTATCATCGTCGATTGGGTCATCTGTCATTTAATGTTCTTAAGTTTATGATTCCTTCATTATTCAAAGGATCTGTTCTTAATCATTTTCATTGTAGTGATTGTGAACTTGCTAAGCACAAATGTGCCTCTTTTCAAATAAGTAATACAAAAACTTTTTTTCCTTTCACTCTCATTCATAGTGACATTTGGGGACCCTTTACGGTTCCAAACATTTCCGGTGCAAAGTGGTTTGTGTCGTTCATTGATGATTGTACTCGCAAAACGTGTATATATCTTATGAAAAACAAGTCCGATGTTGGCACGATTTTTCCCAATTTTTACAATATCGTCAAAACTCAATTTAACATGGGCATTAATCAATTTGTCTCTCCATTTTTTCAAAAACAAGGAATCATTCATGAGTCTTCTTGTATTAACACAGCTCAACAAAACACGGTGGCCGAACAGAAGAAGAAATGCCTTCTTGATGTCACAAGAGCTCTTCTATTCCACAAAACAATTCCAAAACAATATTGGGGACAAGCAGTCCTAACCGCAGCCCATCTGATAAATAGACTTCCTACAAAAGTTCTAGATTTTAAAAGTCTAATGGAGAGTCTTACAAACCTCTTTCCAAATTTTAATACCTTCAACAATCTTATTCCTAGAATCTTTGGAAGTGTTGCCTTTGCCCATGTTCACTCTCAACATCGGGGAAAACTTGACCCTCGTGCTCTTAAGTGTGTTTTCGTTGGGTATACCTCTACACAAAGAGGGTACAAGTGCTTTCATCCACCTACAAGAAAATTCTGTCTCCGCCAATGTCACCTTTGTCGAACCAACGTCATACTTCCGGGATACCTATCTTCCGAGGGGGAGAGATTAAGTGAAGTTGGGGACAAGACCTGCTTCTCCTTGATCTTTCTGTTTAGTCCGCTTCTGGTCAATCCGTGCCCACTCTTGTTGAGTCTCAATCTGCTCCTGATCTTTCTGTTTAGTCCGCTCCTGGTTAGTCCGTGCCCACTTCTATTGAGTCTCATTCCGAACCCATTGCAGAGTCACCTAGATCACAAGGAATGGTAAAGGAGAAGGATAATCAAGATACTGCTACTCAACCACTGCAAGTCTATTGTAGGAAAAAAGTGCCAATCTCTCGAACTGTGCAATTTCAATCCCCAAATCAAGCCACTGTTCAATCACTCGAGACAACCTCTAGACCAGTCGAGACCACCTTACAACCACCTAGCAATTCCAAACCAAACCATGAACCTGAGGAACAAAGTGACAAAGACCTACCCATTGCTTCTAGGAAAAGCACACAAACTTGCACAAAACATCCCTTATACCTCTTCATGTCCTACCAAAATTTATCCCAAAAACATAAAGCATTCTTTAGTAACCTTCATACAATTCCCATTCTAAGAAATTTATCCTAGGCATTAGGAAACAAGGAGTGGGAGAATGCTATGAAGCTAAAGATGGAAGCTTTGGAGAAAGACAAGACTTGGGAGTCGGTCAGTTTACCAAAAAAAAAGAAGTTGGGGGTTGTCGATGGCTCTTTACTATGAAATACAAGCCTCATGGTTCATTGTAGAGGTACAAGGCAAGAATGGTGGCCAAAGGGTATACTCACACCTATGGCATAGTTTCCTTGAGACATTTGCTCCAATTGCAAAGATGAACACGGTATGAGTCCTTTCATTAGCTGCTAATTTTGGGTGGAGCTTACAACAATTTGATATGGAAAATGCCTTCTTACATGGATATCTCAAAGAAGAAATTTATACGGAAGTCCCTCCTGGTTTTGAGTCTAAGGAAGGTATGGTATGCAAGCTAAAGAAAGCCTTATACGGTCTAAAGCAATCACCAAGAGCTTGGTTTGGAAGATTTGCTAAGGCAATGATTGCCTTGGGTTATAAACAAAGCCAAGGAGACCACACTTTGTTTGTGAAGCACTCAACCTCAGGGCGAGTGACGGCATTGTTGGTGTATGTTGATGACATCATAGCAACTGGCAATGACGTAGAGGGTATGTAGAATTTGAAGAAATGTCTCAAAAAGGAATTTGATATCAAATAGCTTGGAAAGTTAAAATACTTTCTAGGTATTGAAGTGGCCCACTCAAAGCAAGGAATCTTCATATCGCAACAAAAATACGTTCTTGGTTTGTTGAAGGAAACTAGATAACTAGGATATAAACCAGTTGAGACACCTATTGAGTTTAACCACGGACTGTGTGATGCTCCAAAAGACGCCATGGTAGATAAGAGTTCTTACCAAAGGCTTGTGGGAAGATTGATCTACTTGGCACATACTAAACCCGACATTGCTTTTGCAGTAAGCGTTGTTAGCCAATTTATGCACAATCCTAAAGAAATACATCTCAAGGCAGTGCACAGAATTCTACAGTACTTTAAGGGTAATCTTGGGAGAGGAATCTTGTTCAAGAAAGGAGAAGATACGACTCTTGAAGCCTACACGGATACGGATTATGCAGGTTCACTAGTTGATAGAAAATCAATCTCAGGCTATTGTACCTTTTTAGGCGGTAATCTTGTTACATGAAGGAGCAAGAAGCAAAGTGTTGTGGCAAGATCAAGTGTGGAGTCAAAATTCAGGGCAATAGCATTGGGAATATGTGAATTATTGTGGCTGAAGATAATTATTGACGATCTGCGAATATAATGGAAGGGTCCAATGATGTTATACCACGACAACAAGTCAACAATAAGTATTGCTTGTAATTCAGTACAACATCATCGAACGAAGCATATTGAAGTTGACAGGCACTTCATAAAGGGAAGTTAGATAGCAGATGAATCTGTACTCCGTTTGTCTCGTCCAAAGATCAACTGGTTGATGTTCTTACAAAGGGATTAACAAGTACAGTTTTCCAAGATTTAGTTAGCAAGCTTGGAATGGAAGACATCCATTCACCGGCTTGAGGAAGAGTGTGGTAAAATACAAGATTAAAGAATAGGTTTGTTAGGAGATTTTGTGGGAAAATCAATTTTATTTGAATTGCACAGATTTAGTTAGGATAGTTTCTTGATATTTGAATTGTACAGATTTAGTTAGTTTCCTGATTTTGTGTGATTGGTTCCTAACCTCTCTCTTGTATCATATGTATAATAACGTGTATACTGAATTAATTAAGTAATGAAAAAAGAGCTTTTCGTTTTCCTCTAATTCCTAATCATTACAGTATAAATCTTATTTAAGTTTTCGAACAAGTTTCAAAGTCTTCTCAGAATAGCTTTCTGAAGAAGCCACATTAAATAGAAGCTATTCTAGAGATCCAAAGCTATCTTGGATGGTCGTCTAAAACACTCAAAAATAGCTTTTGGACCTGGGTAGCCAAACGTTTGATTCAAGGAAGCAATGCCAAACAGGTCGTTAAACCACACCCAACCAGCCTTCCCATATAGCTCATTTTATGGCCATATTTTCTAATACTGCCTAGTACCAGTAATTTTTATGTCCATACATATACACAAATATGCAGTTGCATGGGATGTTTTTTAAATTTGGTCACCATAATTTAATGACAATTTGTATCAGTGTCAGCAGCAACTCGTGAGCAATTGAGGAAACTTCTTCCTCTTTTGGATATCTAGTAAAACCACCCTTCCATCAAAGCCCTACAGTTTCCAAAGGCCCAAGAAACCTTTCATCCTAAATTCGTTTGGTAGAGTAGCACTTCAATTTACCCTTCATTGAGCATGCCCCACATGCATGCCAATTTTTAGGTTTTTTTTTTTTTTTAAAATCAAGATTCATGTTGAGTCTTTTTCATATTTCAAGTTGAGATATGAATGTTTTTGGTTCATTGTATAATCATAATAGGTCATGAGCATCTTAATTAGACTTGTAAAAAGAAAAACAAAAAAGAAGAATGATGTGGATATTGCATTCAATATTCAAGGGTGTTTTCAATTCAACCTTTGTTTGAGGTATTGTGGAGTTCATTCCTAATTCCACTAACATTGTCAACGTTATGACTTCTTGTGACATCATAAATTAATTCAAAACAGAGATAAATGTTTTACAGTGCCAAAAGAAATGAAGGTCTTTCCATGTGTTTCACAGTCTGTACGCTGGAAAGATTCATGGAAAATCAATGACATCTAGTTGATATAAAAAAAAGAAGAAGAAGATTGATCACCAATTAAAGATGCAACCTCCGTTGACTAATATAGTCGTTAATAACAATAATTAATTATTTTTGTTGCATTATTTGAAAAAAAAAAAATCAGCACAAATGAGGATACAAGCCAATAAATAAATGATGACGTAGAAGATATAGATGATTTTTTTTTTTCGAAGTAAGGTTTTATTAAGCCCCATCCCAGTTGAAGCCTAGGTGGATTTGGTAAATAGGTAGTGGCATTTGCAACCAATCTATGCCATAGGAACAAATTTTAGTAGTAACGATGAAAAATAATAGATCAAATCAACATCTCATCAAACTCGAACCATTAACAACAACAAAAGGTTATTACTCCTAAAGAATGCATAATAATCCAAGATATGGAAATACCTTTACATTCATGTGACCTGTGTATGACTGAAGTGGAGTGTCAATAATTCGAGATGTACACGTCGACAAATCCCAAAGCTTCAGAGAGTTATCCGTGGATGCCGACACAAGATTTGTTGCATCTACGAACTTGACATAACTCACAGTTTTATTGTGGCCAACTAATGTGCAAAGAGGAACCTTTGCATTACGTAGATCATAGTAATAAATCTTATGGTCAGCTGAACCAAATGCAATGTAACGACCAGAGTCTAACGGAAACTGAACGCAGCAGACATTCGCCTTTGTTCTGATCGTACCAATGCTTAGGCCCTGCAGTAGCACCCCAAGTAAGAGAAACAACTTATCATACATTGAGAATCACGTATACACAGCATGCAATAGATAAATGCAGTACGTTTAGTTTTAAAGCTGACATCCACCAAGTGCAAAAATAGAATTGCCTGATTGATACTCCATAGCTTGACGGAACCATCATCACTCCCGCTGGCCAACAATGTTGGATCTGCTGAGGAAAAGTCGATTGACCACACCCGCCTCTCATGCTCTCTCATTTCCATTTGCACTTGACTTCTTGTCACATCCCATACCTGAAAATTTCAAGTGACTGAGTTAACACAAAGTTATCCAAAATTGAAAAATAAAGAAATTGAAGGCTACTTACCTGCACCACACCTTCAAAGTTACTTGAAGCAATCTGACTCTTTATATAACTATTCCAACATACACTACTAAGCCTTGATCTACTAGCCATTTCAACCACTGGATAATAAATATCACGATCCTCGTTTATAATTGTGTCACATTCGAACACCTTGATTTTCTTATTAACACCAGCTGTAGCAAATAATTCTCCATCACGATCAAAACTGAGCGAGCATACAAGGTTTGAAGGATTCAAAAGATCGCCTTGCTTCAAATCTGCCTTAACTTTCAATTGACTGAAAGTTAGGTACCTGCACAAACCTTCCAAGAATGGATTAATCCAACTACCTTGTCTACCGTTGTAACCCCGATCTTTTGATGCCAAATTATTAGCAGAACTTTTTTCGGTTACAACAGCAGAACCCCTACCATCACTGCTTATTGTTGAATGTCTAATCATGTGTTTCCCCAACAGCTTAGTTGGCCTACATCTTGTCAAAAAATATGCAGCCTCTAGCTTCTTGAAGTTCTTCATCAACCGAGAACTTTTAAAACAAATGCTTTCTTGGTTTTCAGTGTCTGACTTCTGATCACCATCTATATTATCATCACATTCCTCCATGTCAAGAATCTGCAGTCCTGGTCTAAATCGTTTTCTGGATCCCAAGCTAGCGGAATCATCATCATGAAGAAGATTCATTGAAGGGAGGCTTGATGTTGATTTATCTTCCTTCACTAAATCGGGACATGAACTACTCTTTTTCTTAAGAATTGTTTGCTGCTGCATGACTTCTTCTATATCAGAACACAGGAAGGAGAGGGTATCTTGAAGCTTATTGGCAGCTTCCTGCTTTCTTTGTTGTATAAGCAGAAGAAACTCTAGTAACAACTCTTGCTCCTCTATTCGCTCTCTAAGCTCTATGGCCACTTCACGTTCTTCTAAATCGTCTCTTGGCTCATTTAGGAACTCGCTCTGCAATAATTCACTGTGGCAGATGATGAAAGTAGATTGTTAAAGTCTTACCTTAATGAATTTATTTTTCATGTTAAAAGAGGTATTTCTCAGCACAGGTTGCCGCTCTAAATCCTCTCACAATTTGATTGCGGACAGATTAGATGCCGAAAAAAAGATATGTGGGGGATATCTCAAACATGAAATGATTCTAAATACATAATCTCACATAAACTTAAAAATGGATTAGCTACGTGGCATTCTTCCAGCTAGATATTTAATTCAAGGAAAGCACCTAAGTTGAGTGATGTCTTTACATAGAATCTAATCAAGATAAATTTCATCGTCTATAAGTAAACTACATATAATACTGCTTTTTACATCGTACATGCCATTCTCTCTTTATATGCCAAAGGTCATTCAAGGTTTTCATTGATGAATTATACGTATTAGTTTCAGCAGCAAGGCAATTTTTTTTTTTTTTTTTTTATGGGGAAGGTGTTTGACCAGAAGTCAAAATTAGAAAAGGAATATTTACTTGCCACTAATCTTAAGTAAATTCAGCAGGACATAAAACATAAGTGGAAATGATGTAAAAAGAAAAGGAAATGAACTTCTAAGAAAAAATTTAATAGTTAAAATTATATGATTCATAGGAACCAAGCATATTAAGAGAAAGCATGGATCAAAGACATTTAATCACCCCATTTTTGGCCGACAAGTTGGTTCAGGATGAAGTAACCACAAGCAAAAGGAAGCTTCTTTTGGCCACTTCAGAAGCAATTGAGGAGGAAGAACTCGATGCCTCAGACTAGACATCGTCCTACTCTTTTCTTCTCTCGAGCTGGATGGGCAAAACAACTGCTCACAAATAGCACTACCACATTAGCATACTGAGAAAGAAAACAAACAGTCTTCTAAATTCTATTGATAAGGCAAATGCATCAAAGTTCACACCTAACTATTGCTCTGCCAAAAATACATGCGGGTTTTTCATTACGCACCTCAAAGAGAAGAACCCCAAGTCTGTATATATCTGAAGCGCATGAACTCAAACCACCAGCAGCATCTTCAGGACTAGTGTACCAATTTGTCTCCATAAGCAATATCTGTTTCATTGGAAACGGTTGTTTTTTCTCATCTACTTCTGTACTCCTCCTATCTTTATTTCTGTTTTCTTCAGTTTCAACCACCAAAGATTCGCGGGCATATGTCGAGCTTGACTGCGTGCAACTCATTTCTGATAACGCATTCGTTGAAGCAATTAAAGGTCGAAGATCTTCACTACACATGCTACTTTTGTGCTGATGCAAATCACCAGGCAAGGGCGAAGAGGAATTCTTAATCTCTAACATCGGGCTATTCAATCCGTCTTCATGAGCGTCGGAACCGGAATCCGAACAAGATGCAGACTCAATGAAGGAAACATGGTTGAAAGATGACATAACAAAGCAAGAAGGCCGCACATTATGTACAACAATTCCTTGTGAATGTGCCACATTCACAATCTCCACTATTTGCCTAAATATGTGCAAGCACTCAAAAACATCAACTGATCTGTCGGGTTTATCCAACCATTGCCTCAAGCTAACGTCTCCCCATTCCACAGCGCGGACAAAAGGGTTCACTGCTACCTTGTCATCGCAAACTCCAGATAAACCACCGTGGTTTCGAGCGTAATCGGTGTGAGCAACTAAAACCCTGTTAACATCTTTTCCCTCTCCGGTATAGCTAGAGTCATGCAATACTAAATTATCACTAGACAAGCCAGTTTGGCGAAGCCTCGAATCAAGGTTTGAGACTCTTGAACTGTTTAACTCCCTAGAGCTACTAGACTTATTACGAGCAGATTCAGAGGAACCTTCCATTGTAATTATCCATTTAGAACTGCATGAAGGCCATAACTTATACATCCAATAAACCAACTGCCCTCTACAACTTCTATTTACGCACACTCTCTCTCACCTCCATCAAAACATCAAAAACTCAATTCAGAGGCATAAAATAATGAAAACCTATTCCTTGTTTCAGCAGCACAGCGACTCCACTTATTATTATTATTTTTAAAAAATTTTAGCACGGTAAACAAAGCATTCACTCGACCATAAAAAACCCAATAAAATGAAATAGTGCACGAATAACAATTAACAATTCCCTAAAAATATATATATACAAAGTCCTCAATGCCCACAAAACAATTCAAAATCACATAAAAGTATATGCAGTTCCCAATCACAGACAACCCAGAAAAGAAAAAAGTAGGATCAGCCCAAGAACAACCCCACAAAGAGACACTCCAAGATATCTTTCAAGAACATAGTAGAGTCAAACTACCCTTCAATAAATGTGAGAGAGAGACAGAAGTACCAGTAGAACCATGAGAGAAAAAGAGAGAGTCCTGTTTCTGCTAGGCCAAACTGAAGACACAAACCACACAAAAAACAAGCCTCTTCAGGTTGCAAACACAAGCACAATACGAGCCTCATATATTTCCCAATATTAAATTTTTGCGCAAAAAAAAAAAAAAAAGAGGAGGAGAAAACTCTCGCCCACGCAAACTGTTTGTGTTAAAATGGAATAAACAATTCCTTCTTTTTTTTTTTCTGAGAAATAAAAAATAATAAAAGAAATAATAAACAATGTCCTGTAAAAGTTACTGGGTCTATGTATTTCCACTTTATTTTATTGCTTTTTATCTCTTGAGACACGAAAAGCCACTCTTTCTTCAGCTCTTACTATCTTCTTTTATCTTCTCTCTCTTTATCCCAAACCACCAACGTGGCAAAATACGGGCCCCTACTAGGTAGTAATCACAGAAGAACAAAAAATTGGCAAAATTATTTAATATTGATATAAGTTGTGGCCCACAGGATGCAATTCTCAAAAACAATCATTTGGAGACGGCAGCAACCGGGCCGGTTTTCCCGGCCCCCAAACAAAAAAGGGTTCTAGTGGCATTCCAGTTACCATTTCCACCTTTTATAGAGATAATTCTACGGCCCATCGTAATAATAATTTAACAATCCTATTTAATCTTGTAGAATTATAACATTTTTATTAATAAAATCTAATCTAAAAAATACGCTACATATTGGACTGTGATAAAAAAGATTTTTCATAACAATTGGAATAAATTAGATGGCATTGTTGGGGTTGTGCTCAGCGTCGTCCCCAAAGAACACCTCCTTGATGACTCGGCAACAGTACTCTATAGAAGTCACTGGGAAGGCAATCTTTGACCTCTTGACCTGAGCTCTTCATCTTGAGGTGTTCTATAGGGCCTTCGTTGGCCGTGACACAAGCCCTTGCCTCCTTCGAAAGGCTGCTTGTTTGGGTCGGATTGTCAAAGCTTGTAAGTAAATAGCCACTTGCCACAGAAGGCCAACATATGGCCTCACTTTCATTGTTAGATGAAGGCCGATCTGCCAGCAAAGGCCATGACACATGCCACTTGCCCTTTGACAAGCCTTGAAATGACACACGGGTCATGGGTGAAACCCACCTAACACCTAGTTCGAGTAGTAGCCTATAAACAAAGCGCATTTACTGCAGCTCAAAAAAAAACGTGCTCCTTCCTAACTAACTAGCTCTTGTACTCTACCGAGCAGTACCTGCTTTGAGCATCGGAGACTCCTTGTCTGAAACCACACCAGAGTCCCCTTTTTACCTACAAAGTGTCCCTCTTCTTGTTGCAGGTATGTTACATTTACGCAGGCCGAGATAAGCAAAGAAGAACCATTTGAGCACCATGCGCAGCCACACGTGGTGTTAATCTGCCACCACCCACTAGTAAGCTTCAACATTTTGGTGCTAGAGGAGGGCGCCTACACCTTCATTACATCCAAAACTACCAGCCACATCCCCTTGTAATCCAGGCATGGTGATTAGAAGGAATACTTGGGACGAGGGTGCTCAACAGAAAAGGCCGAGCGAAGCCCAAAACTGAAACCAAAACCCAAACAGAGTTCAGTGGCTAGGGCTGAGCAAGATAGAGAAGACCCAGTTGACTGAGACCTAACTCATAGCCATGGTCAGACTAGTCACATAGTAGATGGCCCAGCAACAAGCTCAATGACAACCAGCTCCTGCCCTCATTCCATCGGCCTTAGAAGACCAAGTCGAAGGTCGAGCAGGGCAGAGGGCAGATATCTAGGATGATGTTGACTCTGAACATTCAAGATAGACTACTCATAGAGTCTCGTCCAACAACAGGCTTTTTGGGGAAGGTCGAATCGACCCTCAATGAGGCCGAGACAGATCTCCATAAGGCTCCCGTGCATCCATGTTTGACAAGCTCGGACGCTAAGGAGATGATCACCCCTAGGACAAGCAGCCTGAGGAGGCGACAGGGTTGAGAGTAGTGACCAATATAGGGTGGAACTGCCCAAAGATACCAACAACCGCCAATTCCTAGAACTGCATCAACAAATTGATCAGATATGCAACAATCACTTTGGAATCCACTGGGGCGGTATGCTAGACCCGCCATTCACTGACCCCATCATGTGGGCTCCTATGCCTCCCAAATTCAAGGTCTTATAGATCAAGGCCTATGACAGCATGACAGATGTCGACAAGCACGTGGAGCTGTATCGGGGACATATGCTACTCCAGAATACCAGTGATGGCACCATTTGCAAAGCATTCTCATTCATTGATCGGCCCTACTCGACAGTGGTTTCGGCGTATAGATTTGAGCACCATCACTTCTTTTCGCCAGTTGATTGACGCTTTCTCTGCAACATTCTCAACGACCAGAATGAGGAGAAAAGAAGTCACTCACCTTTATAACATCAAGCAGGGAAACGAGATTGTCAAAGAGTACATCAACCGTTTCACCCGAGCTGCACTAGAGGTAAGGCATATTGAAGACGAGACTTTGAAGCATGTATTCACGGAGGGCCTCAGAGATAAGAGCCTAACTTGGTCACTCGCCTTTGAGCAGCCAAGCACTTTTTCTCGAATGCTTGAGTATGTTCAAAGATATGTTGATGCGGCAGAGTATATGAAGAGTCGCTGGGAAGGCGAGGGCAACAGCAATGGCTACAAGAAGGGAAAAAAGCAGAAGACTCTACATAAGCAGACCGAGGTTGATCAAAACAAGAAGCTGAAGAAAGAGAAGTAGAAAACTAACAAGCCCAAGGTACCGATTGGGAAATTCTAGAAATACACTCCCCTGGTCGCCAACATTGACAAGATGCCAAACTAGGTGAATGACAAGAATTTGTTGGTGGACCCACCGAAGTTAAAGGGGAGCAAAGCCAAGAGAGATTAAAATAATTATTGCAATTTTCACAAGGACATGGGACACAATACTAGCAACTACATCCAGCTCAAAGACCAAATCAAAGACTGGTCCGAGAAGGGCATCTAGAGAGTTTGCAAAGTGAGTCCAACTCCCAGCTCCAGGGCTGCAAAGAAGGACCAACAAACCTGGGACACACAGACCCGACCACACAACGAATGTGGGAACACCTCGAAACCCCTAAACATAATTCACACAATCTTTAGCAGGCCTGTTACCTGGGGCTCTTTGAGTGGCCATCGAAAAGGGCGACCTCATGAACATGTCCTTGCACATCAACAAAATTTGCAAGCAAGAAGATGTCCTCATCACCTTCACTAAAGAAGAGGCAGATAAGCACGTTTACTTGCACAATGATGCTCTCGTGTGTGAGCTCCAAATCGTCGGTAACATTGTTCAACGTATGCTGATCAACAACGGCAGCTTAGTTGATATTTTGTTTAAGCAGGCCTATGATAGGCTGAAGATCAGTAACACCATACTTATCCCGGTCCAAACACCTTTATATGGCTTCACTAAAGAATGTGTCTGGGCAGTTGGAAAGACTGGCTTGTTGGTCACCTTTGGGGAGGCTACTCGGGTAACACGTATTGTCGACTTTCTTATCGTCGACAAACCCTCCTAGTACAATATCATCATCGGGCAACAGACCTTGAATGCCCTTAAGGCTATGGTCTCCACCTATCACTTTGCAATGAAGTTCCCAATAGAGAGTGGGGTCGAGGTAATCTAATCGTGGTAGAAAGATTCCCACGACTGCTATGCTAACACCATAAGGGAGGCTTTAGATCGACAATAAATGTCTCAGCCATATTCAAAGTGGATGAGATACCTTTTCCCGCTAAGCAGAAGCCCAAGATGTTGTCCAACCTAGACCCTCAACTCTCAAAGGAAGAGGTACGAGCCACACCGGTCGAAGAATTAGTGCCATGTAACTTGGATCCTAAACACCACAACCAAACAGTCCAACTCGGGTCCCAGCTGAAGCCTGAGATCCAGGCCAACCTGGAGAAATTTCTCACAAACTATCAGGATGTATTCGCGTGGTCCTACAAAGACATGCTTGATATCGACCCCAGTATCATTTACCACCACCTCGATGTCTGCCTTGAGCACAAGTCGATCATCTAGAAAAAAGAGCGTTAAATCTAGAGAGGTATGTCGCCATCAACAAGGAAGTCCAAAAGCTCTCAAAGGCCAGTTCATTTGAAAGGTCACCTAACTGGAGAGCCTGGTGAACATAGTCCTAGTTAAAAAAGCCAATTGGAAGTGGCGGGTCTGTATTGACTATACAGACCTCAACCAAGCCTACCTAAATGACTACTTTCTACTACCTCGGATAGACCAACTAGTGGACGTAATGGCCGGGCACGAGCTCTTGAGTTTCATGAATGCCTACTCTAGATACAATCAGATAAGGATGGCCGAGAAAAACTAGATCAAGACTACCTTCACCACGAACCAAGTACTTTTCTGCTACGTGGTTATGCCATTCAGACTAAAGAACGCCAAAGCCACCTATTAGCGCCATGTGAACAAAATGTTTGCTAGGCTAATCAGGAAAACCATAGAAGTGTACATGGATGACATGCTTGTCAAATCCGTCCGAGCAGCAGACCATATCGCTTATCTCCGAGCAAGCTTTGACATCCTCTGTGAGTACAAAATGAAACTCAACCCAATTAAGTGTGCGTTTGGAGTAGAGTCCGGCAAGTTCCTCAGATTTATGGTTAACCAAAGAGGAATCAAAGTCAATCTAGCCAAAGCCCAAGCCGATAGACATGCACTCGTCCCATACTGTCAAGGAGGTACAAAAATTGACTAGCATGATAGTGGCTCTATCCAAGTTCATCTCTCGATCTACCGACAAGTGGCATCCTTTTTTCCAGATGCTTAAAAGGAGGTTTGAGTAAAGCAGGGAGGGTGAAGAAGTGTTTCAAAGTCTCAAGAGAAGTCTAGCCACGCCCCCGCTACTATCCAAACCATTATTAGGATAAACATTATATGCCTACTTGGTTGTGTTTAGAAAGTCATGAGCTTAGTCTTTGCCCAAAAAGAGGACGGTGCATAGAAGCCGGTCTACTACATAAGCCACTCGTTTCAGGGTGTTGAGGAGCGGTCCCCACCATTGGAAAAGCTAACGTTTGCCCTCGTTACCTCTGCCCTAAAGCTCCGACCATATTTCCAAGGCCACACCATTCAGGTCTCAACTAAGTACCCTTTGCGCCAAGTCCTTCAAAGCCCAAAAATATCTAGACAAATAGCCAAGTGATCTGTTGAGCTCGGACAATATGACATACACTTCGTGGCCAGGACGGCCATAAAGGCACAGTCATTGGCTGATTTCATTATCAAATTAACCAACGTTGAGCAAAGCACCCCTTCTATCGAGAAAGCTCCAGTCGAAGTCTAAGACATCCCCAAGAGCAGCAATAGTATCGAGCCTGAGCCTAAATGGAAACTTTCTATAGACAAGTCGTCATGCGCTGATGGCTCAGGTGCCGGCTTGGTCCTCACCAGTCTAAATGGATACAAGGCCATTTACGTGCTTTGCTTCGATTTCAAGGCATCCAATAACGAAGCCGAGTATAAAGCTTTGCTGGTCGGGCTCAGAATCGCACAGGACCTCAGGGTAGACCGTGTCTGCGTCTATAGTGACTCAATGCTCGTCGTCCAATAGGTTGTTGGTGGAATTTCAACCCAAAGAAAATCCATGACCACCTATTTGATAGAGGTCAAAACATTGTTAGGGCAGTTCAAAGCCTATTCCTTTGTCCAAATCCCAAGATCCAAGAATTCAGAAGCCAATGCACTTGCTCGATTAACCTCGAGATTGGGAGACAGCTAACTGATGTCAGTCCCAATTGAAAGACTGTCCAAGCCGAGCATTGTCAAAGAAGTGGCAAACGTAGCCAAAGAGCAAACAAGCACCTGGATGGATCTAATCATCCGATACTTGACCACAACTGAACTGCCTGTCGACCGCGAAGAAGCCCGACGCATTCGTAATAGCTTAGCCCAATATTCAATGATTGGGGAAAAACTCTACAAATGCGACTACACTACCCCATGCCCAAGGTGTGTTGGGCCCCAAGAAGCTTAATACCTCATGCAAGAGATCTACAGTGGGTTGTGCAACAATCATGTATGGGCATTCTCTATCCCATAAATGCCTCCACCAAGGATACTATTGGCCGACCATGGAGCAAGACTATAAGGGATATGCGCGAAAATACCTCAAGTGCCAAGAGTTCACCCGAGCAATCAGACAACATGCCAAGCCGCTCAACTCCGTCACATCTGCCTAGCCATTAGCTAAGTAGGCCATTGACCTGATCGGGCCTCTCCCCCAAGCCGGATCGCAGTTCAAGTATTGTATAGTGGCCATTTATTATCTCACTAGGTAGGTAGAGGTTGAATCTTGCATTGACATAACTGAAGTCAAGTACACCAACTTCATTTGGAAGAATATTATCTATCAATTTGGAATCTAGCACACTATAATTACCAACAATGCCAAGCAGTTCAAATCAACAAGTCTTTTCTGCCTGTGTGAATAGCTAGGTGATCTTGGCATCAAGAAGATCTTTTCCTCACCTAGCTACCCTCAGAGTAATAAATAGATCAAGGCGATTAACAAGGCTATCAAAAATAACCAGAAGAAAAAACTAGAGGGGCTCAAAGGTGCGTGGGTCAACAAGTTCTCTAAGATACTTTAGGTTTACCGTACTATGGCCTAGACTGCCATGGGAGAAAATTCATTCTCCCTAATCTGTGGAGCTGAAGTAGTTATCCAAGCCGAGGTTGGCCTACCGAGCTTCAGAGTTGAACATTATAACGAGTTGCAAAGCATCAAACTCATGATGTCTGAACTCGACCTATTAAAGGAGAAAAGAGAGAGAGCCTTTATCCACACCGTGACTCAAAATCAAGTTGTTGCTCAATACTACAACAAGTGGGTTCATCCAAGAAGTTTTAAAGTTGTTAATTTAGTACTTAAGAAGGTCACAGTTTAGTAGCCCGGGCTTAGGTCTTTCAGCCTAAAATAGGACAGCCCGTTCAAGGTAGTCGGCATCGTCCGGCCAGGCACATACAAGATCACCAATATGGAGGGGAATGTGCTCAGTCACCCTTGGAATGCCAAGCATCTAAAGAAATTCTATTGTTAATGCGAGCCAAAACTCCTTTTTTGACCTCTGACTTCATTCTTTTATAACTAAAAGTTCTACTAAATAGAGCAAAAATGTACAAAAAAAAGACATTAATGAGAATACACTTTTACAGAATTGCTCCGCGTAATTAAAAAAAAAAAAAGCGGCCATGACTCTCGAGCAGGGAGGGCCACCCTAACTCCTATCCGAAGGCTTAACCCATAACTCCTAAATAGGGGACCGCCCTTATAACCAGACTAGAGGGCTAGTCGGTGCGTTTTCAACCATAAGTAGACTTGAAACACTAGTCCACTAGTCTATCGTACTGCGGATGACCCGACCAAGAGTCAACCTGACATGGTGATGACTCTGGGAAACACAACTCCCAACCACAATCAAACTTATAAAGGTCTAAAATAATTTAAACAACTTAAAGGGGGCTATAGGGCACTACACGCTGTTATAGATTGCCCGGATTGGACACGTAGATCAAGGGTGCCCAAAAGGCCAAGAAGTGAGTCTTCCCTATTTGGCCAAATGAAAAAGCAACAACTCGAGAAACAATGAACTTGGAAAAATCCAAAACAACCAAGGAACATTGGACGGGAAAAATCTATATAATCTAAGAACCATCGAACTTGAAAAAAAAAAGAAATGAAAATTTTATTAAAATTTTAATTGTCTTTGTGAGATATAGATAACCAGGCACCTCCCAACCCGAATAGAAAAAGAAAAATAAACAAGATGTCTTCAGGCCTGGGCCCTAGTTCCAACTTCACCATCCTCTCCGTCGCCATTCTCGACATCAAGATCCACCATGATGTCTTGCCCAACGGAAGCTTGGACCCCAACCTGCCCCTCTCCCTCAGCTACCTCAAGTTCGGCCACTAGAGACCAGTACATGGTAGCGGCCTCGGGATGTTTCTCCCAAAGGTATTCTTGAAGGTCCTTTATCCCAAGATAATAATCATCTGCATATTCGACGGACGCCTTGAAATCCTCCACTGCCTGGACTAGCCTGCCGGGCAGCTTCTCCTCAAAAATCACTTGTGCTAGTCCTGAGCAGCTTGGAGAACGACCTAAGTTTGGTCAGCCTCGGCCCGTGTCTTGTCGGCCTCCTCCCGAGCCTTTCTTGCCACGTCCTTGGCCTGGGTGATGTCGATCTTTGCTCGAGAGAGCTCGGCTTCCTTTTCCTTTAACTCCTTCTCCGCTTGGTCTTCTTCTTCTTGGCTTTTTCGACCTTCCTCTGCTCAAGGCAGAGGGTTCGCTCAGTGATGAATTCGGCCATCTTCATGCATGAGTAAGGCCTGCAAGAGTAAATGATTACGACCAGAAAAAAGCATAAGTAATGGGAAGTTTGGGACAATCGAGCAGCACATACCTTGACGGATAGTTGGAAGGCCGACAAAAGCAATAGGAGAACGTCTCCTCCCAGACTGCCTAGAAGAACCCCCCCAGGCACAACTTCCCCAATGGTCTCGACCATCAGGTGGTGTGTGGCATGGCACTTCCTCGACAGCTCGGTTGGTGGAGGTGGGGCGACAACGATGGCTGTCGGAGGGTTACCTCAGCTCATTGAGCCTTTTGATCTTGGCAGCATTGGTGGGGCTGTTGGCTGCTCGACGGCAGCAGGGAGCTCAGGTTCCTGGGTCCTCCTCCTCTTCGACCCTACGACTTCCTTTCCTTTAGATTGACAGAGGTTCTCCATCATCCTTTGCCTCTCCTACCTCGAAATCTGGCGTGAAAACATTTCTACAAGAAAAATCAAAGTCAATACAAGCTCGACAAGAGTTAAAAAAAAACAAACAAAAAACAAAACTTACGGCCTATCCCCAATCTAGAGCTGGCTTGATGGGTAGAGCTACCTTATCATGTCCTCGAGGTCTTCATCGGCTACGGGCAGCCTTAAGCCGAGGGAACCACCCAAAGAGTCCTTGAAATTGGACAATGATGGCTCTCCCATTGGCCGCCCAAATCAGTAAGTGCTTGGCCCTTGGATGTCTTTGGCACTACGCCTTGCGATCATCACCTGCTCAGTTGCCCGAGCAGGTGGGACGTTATGTCAATGGTTTGTTGAGCTAGACCCCTCAAACCAGCCATAATGGGCTAGGTTGGTCTTCCAAAGCAGGAAGGACTGCTGCCAATTGACTTAGGCTTTGAACATAACTCATCCATTGCTGCGATGACCTCGCTTGGTGCCCATGGTCTCCTTGTCCAGATGTGCGCCTGTTTAAACCTCCTTAGGACCTCTTGGTCCTCGGGTACCACCTCACCTGCCTGAGACACGTAATTCTCTCTGATGAAGAACCACTCAAACTTCTAAAGCTTGTCCGAATGAGGGTTCCTAGAATGAAGTTCTTCTTGAAGCTAGTGAAGTAATACCAGCCTAATTGTCGAGGAAGTCTTTTCATCTTGTATACTTGTTTGAAGGCCTCCCATAGCATCTCAGTCACGTGGTAATATCTCCTGAGGACGTACATCCTGATCAGGGAGTGATAGCAATTCGGGTTCAACTGGGGTGGGCATACATTTAAATCGTTTAACGCCTATTGAAGGAAAGGATGAAAGGGTAGGCGAAGTCCTGCTTAGAAGAACTCTACATACAATGTGAAATGGCCCTCTGACGAGTTCAGTGATGAGTCTCCCTCACCAGGTAAGACAGGCTTGATGTCATCAAGGATCCGATACTTTCACCGTAGAGCCTCGAGTCGGCCCAGCGTCAAGGCCGACCTGTACCTAGCTATAAAAACCTTGCCGAGCCAGGAGCTCCTATTGGCAATCAACCCCTAGACCCTTGTTAGGACGGGCCTCTCCTTGACCTCCTCGTCTTCGGCCTCTTTGCCTGTTACTTTTCCATCCTCGGTTGGTCGATACTTCTCGACCAAGGCATCGATGGCCACTTGGCCGAAGACAAAGACGGAAGCCCTAGCTCCCCAGCCTGAGGTGCTTAGCACATTAGTAGCTGCCACCAAGCTGGCATGTTCCTGAGCCGTAACTCGAGACTTGCCTATGGCGGCTGGCCCAATGTATGGGTCCTTGTCCCTGCACAGCCTGACCAGACGCCTCTTATTGATCATGTCAAAGAACTCCTACTCTAGCACTGTCCTAGCATAAGGCTAAATATCTCGGCCAGCCAAACTATGCCGTCATGACTGGGCGAAACCCTATCTATATCAACCTCCTCGGTCGTCGACTGGTCAGTCTTAGTACTACTAGTTGACTAGGAAATGGCTATGTTATTTTGGGAATTGCTTAAGTCACTCATTTTTAAATATTCACTTTGAGAAAATTACCTGCTTGGTTTAAAGTTGCTCGGGACAGAGTATGAAGTTCTCAAGTCACAACCTACAGCTTGGCAGCTAAAACTCTAAAGTTTCAAAGTCCAGATGTCCTCACACACTAGCACAAAACTCCTATTTATAGCCAAAACTCACGCGCAAGACTTAGGCACAAGAATCGAAGAGACTTGATGATTACGCTTGTTAGGGAAACAACCATTCATCTGCTGACACATGTCCCATCGAGCTTGACCGCGCAGCTTTTCAACTCCCATCGCCCCGGGACGGCCTAAAAGCCAATCTGAGCCAACCATATGCTCTCAATATAGTCCATTCGACCAAGCACCGACTAGGTGCACTAGGGGGCTACTATTGGGGGTGTGCTCGGCATCATATTTGAGGAACACCTCCTCAATAGCTCGACAACAATACTCAGTAGAAGCCACCGGGAAGGTAATCTTTGACCTCTTAACCTCGGCTCTTCATCCCTAGATGCTCTATAGGGCCCTCGCTGGCCATGATGTAAGCCCTTGCCTCCTCAAAAAGGCCGCGTGTTTTGGTTGGATTGTTAGAGCCTGCAAACAAATAGCTACTCGTCACAAAAGATGAACATATAGCCTCACTTCCGTCGTCAGATGGAGGCCGATCTGCCGGCAAAGGCCATGACATATATCACCTACCCTTTGACAAGCCTTGATGTGACACACGGGTCATGAGTGAAACCCACCTAACACCCAGTTCGAGAGGTAGCCTATAAATAGAGTGCATTTACTACAGCTTAAAAAAAACGTGCTCCTTCTAAACTAGCTAGCTCCCCTACTCTACCGAGTAGTACCTACCTTGAGCATCAAAGACTTCTTGTCTAGTACCACACCGAAGTCCCCCTTTTACCTTCAAAGTGTCCCTCCTCTTATTGCAGGTACGTCCAAGCAGGTCAAGACGAGCAAGGAAGAATCGTTTGAGTACAGTGTGCAATCACACATGGTGTTGATCTGTCGCCAACCACTAGTAAGCATCAACAGGCACAATACTTTTTATTATCACTATTGTGTTCAATTATTCTTTTTTTTAATTGTGTTCAATGATTCTTTTTTCTTTTTCCTTTTTCCTTTTTCCTTTTTCCTTTTTTTCGATTCATCCTTTTCTATATCTAAAAGACCAAAATACCCTAAAATAATACATATTTGTCTAACCTTAGCCCAAAATACTTGAAAACAATAGTGTCTTTGTATTCATTGAAAAGTGATATGTTTTAAACTTTTTCATAGAAGTGAAGAAATGAAAAACAATACTACGGAAGTGGTATTTCTCAAATTGACCCTCATAATTTTAGAAGGATATGACCTAAATCTACTTAAAAGATGAATTTGTTTTAGACAAATTACTAAAGGTCTAATGCCTACATATTTACCTAACAAGATCTTCTATTTAGAGATGCCAAGATTTGAATTTGGAGACATCCTGAAAGCATAAGAAAAATATCTTTATTGTTACACCAATTTTATTGGTCTTCCAATGGATTATCTAACAGGATTTAAAGCTACACGTTTTTTAGATAAAATATTTTAGTTCAGTCTTATTATAATGGACAAATATATATTTGTAGTGTCTTATAGTGGACTTAGCGTTCGTTTGATGCATTAGATAGGATAGCATTAAATAGGATAGCCTTAAAGGATTGGATTGCATTTTATTGGAATTAATATGATAAAATTTTAGCTAATCCAATCTCATGTTTGGTGTTATGTTATTTAGATGGGGGCCTTTTTGTTAAAATTTTTCAAATTTTGGGCCAAACAGTATTTTTTAAAAAAATTAGAGACAAAAATATAATTAAGAAAAATATTTTCTCTACAATATTTATATTTTGAGCCCTTGTTATTTGAAAAATTAGAATTTGACCACAAATTCTTATGAATTTTTGCAAATATGTCTTTGAGAATTTTCACAATATATAAAGGTTATGTTTAATTCCATTTTTTGCAAGAGATTGCCTTGGATAAAGCTTTTATCCAATCCAATCCTTTAAAGTTTTTCATCAAACAAAGTGTTAAGATTTAATCCAATCTAATCCTCCCTAATTTTGTGCACCAAACATACCCTGATATGATTATTGGAGTAGGATACATTCACTTAACCCTTTGTTCTCAATAGAAAAATGGATTTGATAAAAATAACTCACTAAAGGAAAGAGAGCAAATGTGTGTTTTTGAGCTCAACAACAGGGACCAGTTATTTTCCCAAGCTGGAAAGCATGAATTGGGTCAAAGAAAACCAATTAATAATTAGATTGCGCTTTCCAGCAAGGAAGAAAATATATGCTGGAGAAAATATAAAGTATTGGATGGTGCTATGTAATAAAATATTGTTCTAATTTCAAGCATGCAGAAAAGTTAAAACTATAAAATAACATTGAAAAAAAGTATCTTATTATGATCTAGGAATCCTTAATTAATCATTAAATTAATTATTATAAAGTATGGGTTAAATTATTAATACAATACAGTATTACATGACGATGAATTCTTAACATTTGACATTCAGAAACCATTTAAAATATCTTATTAGCAAATTAAGCATGCACATAAAATGTTTTGAAAGTATATGTTTCATTCTGTCCTTTACAGACAACAATATTGCAAGAAGTGAGAAAAGCTGCATGTTATGTGTTGCACATTTATGAATGATGTGGCACAAATCAGATAATTGATAAACTATTTTAGACTTTTCTCATAAAATGACCCTAAAACTATTCAAAATATATCTTCTAAATTAAAAAAAAGGGGGGACAAATTGATTAAAATTTTGTAATTAGGAGATATATTTATATCATTAACCTTTGTAAGGTTTACATCTTACATTATAAGGAGCTTTCTACAATAAAATATCTCTATTTATTTATGAATATTAAATGCAATCGCATCAAATTTAAAAAACATTACAAAACAAACAAACCTAGTAAAAATTTGACCATTTAAAATAGTACCTAATAGAAAAAATGTGTTTTCATACCTTACTATAGAATTCTCAATATTAGAGCAGTTGATGTTCATCAAATTTAAACTTTATCAATTGCCAACTTAATAATAATTTTTGTGTTAAACAAGGCTGATAAAGAAAGGGAAGTCGTGAGTTAAGATGTGATGATTAAAATTTGATCATTTTTTAGTGGAAAAAAGAACAATTATTTCCTCTCTTTTTTTTATCATAATTGTTGTAGGAAGGTTTTTTACAATTTAAAAACTACCCAAGACCACTCCAATGATCAACTATCTAGACCTGTCTGACTGCGATTAGACCATAGGCCTAACCAAAAGTTTGATTGAGATCATACCATAGGCCCAACCAATAGTCTGATGAAGATTCGACTATAGGTACAACCAAAGGTCTGACCAGGATTTGACCACATGTCTAACTGATATTTGACCACGATCCGAACATAGGTTCACGAAGGTCTAACCGAGATTTGATCACATGCTTGACTAGGATCCTAGTACGGTCCTATCATAGGTCCAGGGTCTGACTAGTATCCGACCACATTCTTGATTGGGATCCAATCATTAGTCTAAATAAGGTCCAACTAGAATAGCCCACTATGACACTACCTAACTTGGATCAATACTCACCCTCCGGGGGAACATCCTACTGTTGGGATCTTAACACGTGTCACTCAACCCAAGGGCTTTGTACCATTGTACAGTTGGGTCATGAGCCCAACCCAGTTCATATTTGGATTTAAGCTAAACTCAGTAAATAGGAGCATCAACTCCATCATAAAGGTCCAAACATAATTCCCTAACCTACTCTACCTCTCCCTTTGTTTTTCCCGATCAGTCTATTGATTTGGCGAACGCAATACTAGTTTCCCCTTAGGCCAAGGCTTTCTCTTCTCTTACAAACTTGACAAACTAGGCAGAGTCGGACAACAAGGAAACTGATCATCGTGAATCCTCGTATGCAGTGTTGTATTGATATTAGGCATCAACAATAATTAGGGCCCGTTTGGAATAGCTTATGTTTTTATTTTTAAGCAGTAAAAGAAAAGATGCATAAGATAATTTTTTAATTAGTGTTTGGATGGTGTATGAATAAGTGCTTTTTGATTTAAAAAAAGCTTTTAAATATGTTTGGTCAAATAAGTCAAAAGCTCTTATTGGGATAAAAAGTAGTGTAATTGAAAGATGTGGATGAAATTCTAAATTTTTCATTTTCAAACATAAGGTAAAAAAAATAAAAATAAAAAGCCTTTTATAAGTACTAAATGATTAGGTTCTTCAAAAAGTAATTATAAAAGCTAAAGGCATTTTTTTCAGGGTTTATTCAAACATGCCAAAAAAACAACTTTTGAAGTATATAATCAAAAATAACTTTTTAGTCATTCCAAACATGCTCTTACTCTTTTCTGGTAGACTCTTTCTCTTATTTTTTTAGAAGTTACGAGCTTGATCTCATGTCGTAACCTTTCAAATTTTGCACTCGAAAAATATGAGTTGATTTACAATATTGGATCTTTAAACTGTATTCCCTTCTTTCCATTTTTTTTTGTTGTTCAGGTTTTTATGTTTTTGATTTCTAAGTTTTGATAGTTATATTCGGGTTATAAAGCTGCCACGTTTCCTTTTGAGAAATTGCACTAAATAGTACAGTTTCAAGTCTTTATATAAGTAAATAGTATATTTTAAAAAATATTTATATACATAATATTTTTCGAATCACGAGCTCTTTTTAAATTCTTAAATTTTTAATTTTATCTCATCTTTTTTATTGTTTTTCTTCTCATCTTTCTTTTGTTATCTCAATATTTGTTTCGTGTTTTTTTATGTTATTTTATACCAAAATAAATTTTGTTTTAATCTATATAGGCTATTTACTTAACATTATTATATTTTAATCTATTTATTTTTAATCCCAATAAAGAGTGGTCTAATTCCCTCTTTCATCCTTTTCTTTTCCCCACGTCGAATGTGATTTTGCTCTCCTTTGCTTAGCAGTTTGAAACTTTGAAGATGAATCCAACAATCAAGATGTGGCTTCCATAAAAGCAAGAATCTATTGCTTGCTTTCCAAATATTTATCTAAAATTTGCAGATTTTCTGGGAACTATTATGCCAACCGTGTATATCTATTAATTCAAGCGGAATTTAGAAAAAAAAATGAATTCCAGATTCAAAGTCTCATTTCAGACCCTAATGAAATTCAACGTAATTTATATTATCTTAGCACAAATCATTCCTGTGTAATTTTCAATAAGAAATAACTACCAAATATAGTAACTGATAGTAATACTTCCCTAGCTCAAGAAAAAATAAAAAAGAAATTAAGAATTAATTCGTGCAGTTTAGCTCAAACTCCTAAAATTATCTTTTCAACTTTCAAGAAGGATTAATATGTATTAGATTTCGGACTCAGCAACGGAGTAGGAACATGATCTACCTCGTGATATTGAGCGCAAAGTTTTACGTGTTTAATGCATGATTCATATGAACCTGGCGTTACGGCGTAGACTTCCATGAGAATCTTTCTTTCCGCATCGTAATATATATATATATATATATATATATCAGAAATAAAAAAATAATAAAAAATTTATGGTAAAATATGAAAGTATAGCAAAAACAAAAAAAAAAGAGAGTAGTGCTCAAATAAAAAAATAATAAAAAATTTTATGGTCAACTATGAAAGTATACTCTATCAACTTCTGTCACCTTGTATTACTACCCAAAAATAAAAGAGTTCTGCCATGACTTGTATATCTATATTTTTATATTTTGACGTCGTTATGATCAGATCTAATGTTTATAAACGCGAAAAACATTCGTTGAGACT